>WNLO01000009.1:167053-272141 GCA_021398005.1 Sporothrix luriei
CGCCCATCTGGGGTGAGCACTTTTCGCTTTCCACTTTCTTCTTTGTCGTAATCTTTTGCGTTCCTCCACGGCCCCCCCCCCCCCCCCCCCCCTCTCACACAGGCTACTCCCTCTCGTTTGGCGTCTTCCGCCAGTACTATGCCACCCACAGCCTCGTCGATGCCTCGCCCGGCAGCGTCACCTCCATTGGCACCTCCCAGACCGGCGTCATGTACCTCGCCGTCCCCGTCGTCATGGCCGCCCTGACGCGGTGTCCCCGTCTGCGGCCCTGGTGCGGGCCCCTCGGCCTCGTCGTGTCCGTCGCCAGCCTCGCCGGGTCGTCCGCGCCCGGTGCCAGCGAAAGCGCCTCGGCGGCCGCGCTCATCGCCACGCAGGGCGTGCTGTACGCGCTGGGCTGCGCGCTGCTGTTTGGCGCCGCGTCGCTGAGCCTGGACGACTGGTTCGTGGCGCGCAAGGGGTTTGCGTACGGCGTGATGTGGGCGGCCAAGAGCACGGTGGGCGGGGGCATGCCGCTGCTGGTGGCCGTGCTTCTCGAGCGGTACGGCGTCGAGGCCACGCTGCGGGGCTGGGCCGTGGCGTCGGCAGTGCTGGCGGCGCCTGTGCTGCTGTTTCTGCGCCCGCGCGTTCCGGAGGGTGCTGTGGCGGCGGCTCCGGTGGGCGGGGACGAGACCAACAACGGCGGCGACGACGACAGCACCGGCGCCCCCACCACCACCCCCACCACCACCGCCCCCACCCTGGCCTCCTCGCTCGTCTTCGTCCGCCGGCCCCTCTTCTGGATGCTCATGGTCGGCAACATGATCCAGTCCCTCGGCTACCAGATGCCCAACACCTACCTCGCCGCCTACGCCGTCTCGCTCGGCCTCGAGCAGTCCACCGCCCTCGCCACCTACGCGGGGCCTCTCCTCCTCGCGCTCTTTTCCGTCGCCTCCGTCCCCGGCGCCATGGTCATGGGCCTGCTCGGCGACCGCATGCCCGCCACCACCGTCGTGCTCATCTCGTCGGCCGGCTCCGCCGTGTCCGTGTTTGCCCTCTGGTATGTCAGCGAGGACCGGGCCGGCAGCGCCCACGGCAACAGCCCGCTGGCGATTCTGATTGCCTTTGCGCTGGCCTACGGGTTTTTCGCCGGCGGCTTCTCGTCGACCTGGTCGGCCGTGCTGCACGACATGAAGCGGCGCGACGAGACGGCCGACACGGGTCTCGTGTTCGGCATGCTCATGGGCGGCCGCGGCCTGGGGTTCGTGCTCAGCGGGCCCATCAGCGGCGCGCTGCTGGCGGCCGGTGCCGCCGGTGGTGGTGGTGGGCCCTCCAAGACGAGCGTCGTCGTGGGCGAGTACGCGCCGCTGATTCTGTGCACGGGCACGACGGCCATCTTGGGGGCATGGGGCTCGCTGTGGTCGCTGGGGCGGCCGTGCCGGCGTCTGGCGCGACGTGTGGTGGTTCTCTGTCGTGGGCGGCGAAGTTAGGATCGGGTCAGGCCAGCAGCGGAGTCATACGACGTGAATGGAGATCAAAAGGCAAACATCCAAGTAGCCAATCTTGGAGAGGGATCCATAGGGAACGTCCACAATAATGCAAGCCATATAATAACGATAGAGGCAGATAAACAGGCGAACCAGTCAAACAGAATAAGCAATGCTTTCAAAAAGGAGACAACGCCGTATTGTGCAACCATGCTGTCGCCATCGTGAGCTCGTTTGCTATGCGAAACACGCAAAATGAGGAGCGGAAGCAGAAAGCGAAAATGAGCTCAGACACCTCACCTTAAAAAAAAAAAAAAAAACCAAGACAGCCAAAGAGCAACCAAAAAGAAACTGAAAACAAAAAAACCAAGAAAAACAAATCATTCACTCCCCGTTCAACCAGCCTTCACCGTCTCCTACACCTCCAAAATCCGCGTAATCGTCACATCAATTTCCTCGCGCGTCATATCCTGGCCCGCGGCGCGCTGGCCGGCAAGCACATCGTCCAGCCGGTTGAGCTGCTCCACCTTGAGCACGTAGGCGTTCCACAGCTCCTCGGCCTCGCGCAGCACGCGGCGGGGCCGCTGCTTGTCGTTGAGCGCCTCCTCCGTCTCGCCGCTCTTGCGCATGGCCACGATCTGCATCCACAGGTGGCGGCGTTCGTCGTCCAGCAGCTTCATGACGTACGCCAGCGCGCTGCCCGGGTCCATGGACGAGTCTGGCAGGACATCGCTGCGGCGGCCGGCGGCGTTCGACGCGGCCTGCTGGCCCGGCTGGATCGGCCGCGGCACGGCCACGGTGACCTTTTCATTCTCTCCAAACGGCCCCGCGTTTTGGCAGCACACGACGCAGTTGACGCGGTTGTGCTTGCAGATGGCCGTCGTCGAAGTCGTGGACGTTGACGTGGTCGTGTGGTGTAGTGTGTGGTTGGTCGTCTTAAAGGACACAGACTTTTGCTGGCTGGGCTTGCTGGTCTTGCTGGACTTGCTGGTCTTGGAATGGCTCGCCTTGGCCTTGGCCTCGGCCACCCGCGCGGCGGCGTGGACCTGTGCCAGCTCGCGCTCCAGCTCCTGGTCATGCATCTCGCCGTCTTCCGCGTTATCGCCGTTCTCGCCCTGCTCCACCTCCACGTTCTCCGTCTGGAAGTCCAGATCAGGAATAATAAACGCCGACGTCATGTTCTCATCTATCGAGTGGTCGACCGCAGACTGGCCAGAGTCCGAGGCACCATCACTCTGGGTCAGGTCGGCCGCGTTCTGGTGATCGTCGTCGGGCCGGTCTTGGTCATCTTGCTCAGACTGGAAATCGTCTGCGCCCAAGCCAAACTCGTGCTCATCACGACCATCCTGCTCCAGATCCTGGGTCGTCTCCGCAGGCTCCAGCGTGCCCCGGTGCTCCTGCGGCAGACCGCCAGGCCATTGGCCCAGAACCTCGGTCATGCGCATTAGCGTCTCGTCCTTGGCCGACCACGACTCGCGCAGCTTGCGGAAGTTCTCGTCGAGCTGGTGAACGCTCTTCTCTTTCTCGCGGAGAAGCACCTGCAGCTTCGCGATCTGGTTCCGCTGGCGCTCGACAACAGCGTGCACAGTCGCCTCGCGGTCCTTGCACTGCTGCCGCACCGCGTGCAGCTTCTCCTTGAGCGCCGTGTTCTTCTGGGCCAAGGCGTCCTTGGCTGTTGTCAGTGCATACTTTTCGTCGCTGCACTTCGCGTGGTCGCCGCTGAGCATCCGCTTTTCGGCGTCCATGCGAGCGATGCGCTCCTTGTGGAGGCGCTGCTCTTCGCGTTGGCTGCTGTTGGCGGCGTCGCGCTCGTCCTTGAGTGCTTTGATCACCCGCTCGCGCTCAGCCACCATCTGCTCCAGCTGCTGGATACGCCGCTGCACCTCCTGGTTCGGACGCTGTGCGGACGCGGCCATCCGCCCGCGAAGAGCCTCAACGTCAGCCGAGAGTTTCGTGGCCTTCTCTGTAGCGGCATTGGCGCGGCTCACGGCCGCGTCGCGCTCGGATGCCAGGTCGGTCGAAATCTGAACCTGCTCCTCGTACTGGGTGTGGATGACCTCGAGATCTGTCTCGAGCTCGTGAATCTTATCTTGCAATACTACAGCAGTCAGTACATGGGCGAAGAAGGAACAACGCTGAGACGCATACAGCTACTCACATTGATTCGCCTCGTCGCTTTCTCTGGCAGGGTGATCCAGGTCTACTGCAAAGTCATCTGCGGCGGACTTGTGGGCAAGGCTGTAGAAACGGTCAAGAAGCGACTTGTACTTGATCTCGCCTTGGATGATCTCGTTCTGGAGCATCTCGTCGTGCTCCTGCAGGCGCTTCACCTCCTCGCGGATGGTCTCAATGTCCACGAAAATCTCCTTCTCGTCTTCGGGGATGCGACCGGCGGGCAGCTGGTACTTTTGCTGGGCGTCAACAGATTGGCTGTAGAAGTAGTTGCCAGGCGTGAAACGCAGAGTGCCGGTGACGAGGTTGTGCAGGAGAGGAAACGACTTGGACGGAACGATAAACGACTGGTTAGTAACGCCGTCGTTGCCGTCTGTCCGAGCCAGGGTCGTGGCATGAGTTGCGGGTGCAGGTGGCGCAGAGCTCGTTCTCTGCGGTGCATGAGTCGCAGTGGTTGTCACGGCTGTCCGGATGCCCAGGTCGACATCCTCGCGCGAACCGGCAGACGTCTCAGGCGAAGACAATTCGTCGTCCTGGGGCGGAGCGCGCTCAAAGACAACAGCAGACTGGTGTTTCGTCTTCGTGCTCGTCTCCTTGAGCGAACCTGTCGTGACCGACTTCTTCAACGCCGGTGCAGGCGCGGGTGCAGGAGCAGACGTTGCAGCGCGAGATACGGTGCCATGCCGCAGGGTAGAGGGCTTTGGCTTTTGGGTTGCCGCTGCCGTCATGACAAACGATGTCTGTGACTCGTTTTGCACGGTAGCTTGCAGAACGGGGCGGTTTCGCCGGCTTGGCGCGTCGGCCAGGCGGCCGTTTTTCTCCGGATTGTCCTGGCCGGATAGAAGAGGGCCGCGGTTCTCCTTGTCGATGTGCACCAGGTTGTCGATAACACCAAAGTTTGTAGTGGAATCCGCGTTCAAGTTGGCCTGGTTGTCGTTTTGTGTACCTGCGTCGGCGTCCTCAAAGATGCCGGTATCAGTCACATCGTCGGGCCGCCACTCCTTAAAGGTGCGGAACAGGGCCGACGTGTTGACAACACCACTCAGGATATCGGTGGCTGTCCGCTTCTCCTCGCCGCCGTTGCCAAAGCGGCCTGTCGATTTGCGCACGCGGTGGCTGCCGCGCTGGTAGTGCATAGAAGCACGCGTCGACTCGGCGTCGGGGCCGGCCGAGAAGTTGGACGAGGGAGTGGAGTCAGACGTGAGGTCGTTGTTGTCGTTGCCAAAATGGATGGAGCTGTTTGTGATGGTGCCGTGCGAGCCTGTGGACGAGGGCGGCTCGCGAAACTGTGCGGGCATATGGGCGCGCGCGTGCTTGGCGGCGAGCAGGATGTCGTCGTGGCGAGCACGGCTGGTGCGCTGGCTGAAGGCCATGAGGTCCTTGAGACTGTCGAGCGTCGTCGAGCGGTCCGAGTCGTAGTGCAATAGACCGGGCGCGTTATGTGTTGATGCTTGGTGCTGGTGGCGCGGTCGGTTGTGCTTGTCCTGCGCGACGGAAGGCCGCCCGGCGCGATTGGCCGTCTGGACACTCCGGTAGTCCATCGCAAGAGACGAGCGTGTATATTTGTGGTCGTGGGAGGATGTGTGAAGTCAATCGGTGAGGTGGAAGAAACATGCAGATTGACGCGACTTTTGAGGTGAAAAAATAAAAGTAAACAAAGCGGCCGTTCGATCAATTGTAAAACAATAAAGGGGACAAGAAAACAATGTTTGCTCGGATGCAATGCTGAGACGCGTCTGCAAAATCTCCAGAGAAGCACAATGCTGTCCGGGGGGGTGTCGAGGTCCTCGCCGCGATGAGGCCGTTTCGTTGCGTGGGAAAGACGTGTCGTGCTGCAAGAGCCGCGAAAGGATGTCGAGACAAAACAAAACAGCAGGAGAGCTCTTGGCCAGTGTGTTATTGTGGGGCGTGGGGCAGGCACATTGCTGGCCCAAAACGGCAAGAACAAAACAACTACGAACGAGGCTGCTCTCCTGTTCAGCCACACAATACGACGGTTCTGACGAGGCTGGCATTTCCGATACTGCTCGTAAGAAACAAAGATCTAGTCTTGACATGATTTCGAAAAGAGAGTTGAAGATAGCGGTCGAAGGCGTAAGATGGGCGTGGAGGACGGTTTGTTTTGATAGCTGGCCAATCAGAGGGCGAGAACAATACTTCCAGAAGGAAGGCGCTATGGAATACTGCAGTCGATTCGCAGTATTGCCGTATTATGTCAGCATTCATGACGAAGGCAACTGTAACATGGCCGGTCTCGTCTCCGAAAGGGGCTGTGATTTCATCGGTGATACTCCAGAATTATGCCGCACTTATGTTAGAGGCTCGTCAGACCGCTTCTCAGCCTTTTTACGAACGAGGTCATACGCGTACCGCCGAGAATGCTTCAGAAGGCCTGTTGTAAGGCAGAGCATTTGGTATCTACAATTACGGCGTGTTCCCTACATCGAAGCTGGCATAGCCCTTCGCCCAATATGCACAGCTTTCCGAATCGAATTCAAAGCAGCACGACTACGTCCGGGGCTGAGTTGACAAGTTCAGGCACCAGCCAAAGAGCAGCATCAAATAGATACCCCGGCATTGTTCTCGTTTTTGTCTCAGGAACAAAAGCCAATCGGTCCATCCGTCGCAAGGAGTAAAAAGCTTGTTCGTCAGTCTCACCCATTGAAGCTCGAATACGTGGTCCGGGAGAATTGCTTAAAGGCTCAGTGGCTGAGTGCCATTTTAGCGTCCTTTCCGTGCCACCGTTGCACTTCGCACGTTCCGCAAGTGCGAATGCGACATCACAGCCAATAGGCAATCGCTCTGAGATCCTACGGCTTCGCCAACAAATGCAAGGCTCCAGGCAGCCCTTTTCAGGACTGGCGGTGCGACATACTTTGCTTGCTAGCGCCCTCCCTACATCCAAACACAGCCCCCACAATTCGCACGATCGCTCCCAAAGCGGCTAACCGCACCATTCTGTGGAAAGGATGGCACAGCCCACGGACGAAGCAGAGAAGCTTTTGGCTCCCGTTCGCTTGTTCCTTAACCCCATGTACAGCCTCTGGGCGCTCCCGTAAACCCGACTGAACGCGTATTACAGAGCTGTGCCGATCGATTTTGGCTGGCGGCCTTGCCGTCACACATTGGGCTTGGCTGCAATATCAATTTGTGCCCGGCAAGAGAGACAGATGGACGGCATCCTGGTAATGAGGGGATCAGTGGAACATGGTTGTCGTAGAACTCGAAGGGGCAGGTGAGATATAAAGCCAGCCGGTCCTGTCCATCTTCAAGCTGGCATTTCTTCCAACATCTCATCTTCTCATTAAGATACTCACACATCTCATATCCCATCCAATACTCGACATCTACTGTGACATCGCCTGTCGACACTGACATCTCAATCTCATCCACCCGTCGTCTCATCCGTCTTACATCCCTCCCACACCCCAACCAAAGCCAACGTTCTTCAAAATGGGCATCATTCGTGATATCGTGTACAACGTGATGGACAATCACAACGCGAACAACGCGAACAACGCGAACATGAACAACACCACCTATGACCACAACCGCAATGTCGTCTACACCACTCCTGTCCCTGTCGGCTCCCCCTACCTCGGCCGCCACGACCGCCGCAGGGCCCGCCGCGAACTGCGCCGTGACTATCACGATGTTCGCCGCGACATGCGCCGCGGCTACGTTGTCGACACCGCCTATGTTGCGTCCGCGCCCTCGCCCATGCAGCAGCAGCAGCAGCAGATGATGTACAGCAACAACACCAGCATGCAGTACCAGCAAGGCCCGCCTCCCTCGCAGATGTATAGCAGCAGCAACAACAATCAACAGTACAGTCCGCCACAGGGCCCGCCGACGTATTCAACGCGCGACTCGTCGTCTCAAAACACCAACAATAACAACAGCCGGAACGTGCCTCGGAATGGCAACTCACCGCAGCCGCAGCACCGCCGCGTCTTTGACGATGAGTCGGACGTTCACGCCCCGCCGCCGTATACACCCAACGGCAACGACCAGCAGTCGAAACGCTCGAAAAACTAGGGCAGCTTTTGTATAATATAAATTATCGATTGTTTATTGTTTCCTTTTTCGATCCCATTGTTTTACTTTTATTTTACTTTGTATTTTATACTATAAACTTCACTTAGCGGGTATTGGCTTTTTTTTTTTTTTCTTTAAAAGAAATCCTGGTTGTTTTTTATTTATTCGTTTTGGGTATTTCATTTCTCATAATTTACTTTCAATTATCTCTTTACTAAACTTGAATTTAATTCTCAAGCATTGGCAATCGTAACAATTTATAATGCTTTTGTATAATACAATTCCTTATTTGAAAAGCTAAAAAAATAAATATGGTTAAAAAATATCGCAAGACGACAAAACCAACAAGACCGAACATCCGAGAGAGATTGTACGCTGCACCGCAGATCCCTTTTCTGTATTCATCTTCCACTCGTCTATTTTCCGTGCCCTAGTGTACAATTGCTGACACCGGTTTTCCTCTTCATGGCAGAGTTCCGTACTTTTGCAATCACCAAGTTGAAGGATCGTTCACAGCTCGTTAATATGTGACCACCCTGCTCACACACCAGCACTCCTTTTTGTCCTCTTCGCACTGCACCCACTCCCCGTTTACCGCTCACCCGCCAGGCGACGCGCTTGCACCTCGCCCAGCGCCTTGGTGCCGCTCAGCACCGCCACCGCACCCACGATACCGGCCACCGGCAGCGTCTGGAACAGGTTCCACGACGTGTAGTACATGAAGAAGACGCCCTCCATGGCCAGGATGGAGCCGAAGAACGCGGCGTGCGAGACGGGTGCCGCCGACAGCGCCTTGCTCAGGTGGCCCAGGTTGGCGCCGAGCAGCAGCCACGCGCCCACGAGCACGGGCACCGTCGCGGCCACGGCCAGAACGAACACTAGGCTGATGATCTTGGGCGGCGAGCGCGGGTCGGCGCGGAAGATGTGGTGGATCTCACCCTTCTTGGCGAAGCGCTCGGGCGCGGGTGCCGAGGGAGCCGCCACGTTGGGGTCGTGCTGCAGGGTGAGCTCAAAGAGGCCGCTGCTGCCGGTGCCGGCGCTGACCTCCTGCGACGAGACATAGGCTTGGGCAGAGCCAAAGGAGCCGATGACGAGGTGGGCGCGGAGGGGGTGGCCGGACGCCAGGAGCTGGACGGGGATGTCCTTGTGGGCGATCTGGACGGCGCCCTTGCCGCTCTCCTTGACGGCCAGCGGGAAGGGGGCCTCGAGGCCCGAGGCCGGGTCTTGCAGCAGCAAAAACGCCTGGTGCGGCCGCTTCTCCTTGCCGTTGTCCTTGGTGGTCAGTGTGATCTTGGCGACGTCGTTGCTGCCGAGGACGAGGGCCTTGTCGAGCGAGGTCTTGGCATTGAGTCTGGCGATACCGTTAGTAACGAAGGAGATGCACTGCCGACGGACATGGACGAAGAGTCCTTCGAGGAAAGAACAAGGAGGGCCAGGAAATAAAGGACAAAAGGAAAAACCTACTTCTCTGTCACTTTGTTACTGCTGCCCTTGGCCGATATTGTGATGCTGCCGTCGTCGAAGCTCCAGGCCGACGCCGCCTGTGCCACACCCGCCGCGACCAGCAACAGCGATGAGACCGCAAACCGCATATTAATGTATGTTTTGGAAGGTAGGAAAAGGCGAAGTCGAGTGAAAAGGGCGACGTAAGCCGATGTAATGGGTGGGATTGAGGCTCGTGATGGTCGAGATCGGTCGAGGATGTCGTCGAGAAGAGGAATCGTTGTGCGTGTTGTATTCGGTGCAATTGAAAAAGAAGGAAAGGAAGGAAAGACAGAAGAGGCGGTCGAGACAAAAAGACAGATCGGGCCAGCTGGAGGATTGGCAGCGTCGTCAATGGCAGATAGCTGGAAGCGTAAAAAAAGCAAAGACACCCCTCTGTGATGGAAAGAGAACACCGTGCCGTTTGGGGCGCTATGCGACATAGGGTGTTTGGAGCTTGGTGCTCGCGGTGCTACTGGCGTGCGGCAGCTTTAGCAGTTACGTGTCTCTTGTGGAGCTCCGCTTGGCCCGTGACCCTGAAACTACACGTGCAATGTCACGTGCGTTAAACTGAAATGCCAGTCTGCAAAATATCGGACCAAATGTCGTGACGAAGTCGGTTTGAAATACAAAACAAGATAAAGTTGAGTTCCCATGACATGCCTCTATTTCAGGGCATTGGTGTTTAGTTAGATGTGTATTCAAGTAGACGTGTTGTGGTGGCTGCAAAACACCTATTTCGCAGGCTATGTTCAAACGCGGTTGGAGACGATATATGCAAAAATCAAGAAGAAAGTCAAACAGGATGAGAACGCAGATTTATCCTATTTCGAATAGAAGCCCATAAAATAGTCGCCACAATATGATACACCCTCACCCCTCGGCTCTGTCATTGTCATAACTCTGTCTTGGCAGACTCCCTTGTCGTGCGGCGAGTCTGGAGCTGGGGTAGCATGCCGTCCAGCTCCATCCACTCTGCGGTGAATGCCGTCACGATCATGGCCCAGTCGTCGACGGTCGGGATGTCCAAGTTGCCGGGAGTATCGGCCATGGTGTGCCACACGGGTGGGAACGGCGCCGGGATGATGTGTAGGATGTCCACGCCGCGGGCCATAAACGGCATGTGGTCGTCCTCGACAAAGCCGCGGGCAAACTGTGAGGGCTTCTTGCCCGACTCGGGCAGAAACTTGGCGCCTGTGCCCTCGGATGCCAGGACCTTGAGCTTGCGCAGCCGGTCCTCGAGGGCGGCCATGCGCTGGTACGCCCAGTGCGTGGTCTGGAAGTAGGACGGCACCGTGGGGTTTGGTGAGCCGAGAAGGTCGAGCAGCACAAAGAGGCTGATGGAACTGAGGGGGTTGGAAAACGTCGAGAGGGCCTCGTATCGCGTGGCCTCCCATGACTCGGCAAGGGCTCTGTACGGAGGGGGAAGGGAGAGGAATTTAGCATGAGGCACACGATCCTAAAAGGTAGACGTCATAAATGGCAAAACTTAAACTCACCTCGAGCCGTAGAGCGAGTCCGTGGCCGTCCACTTCACCCACGCCTCTTCGCCGTCCAGCAGCATAATCTGCACGCCACGCTCTTCCTCGAGGCCACTGCCGGCATCGCCCGAGGCCTTCATGGCCGCCCACTTTTGCGTCAGCGCCTGGTCGAGGCTGCGCGCCACGTGCATCAGCATCGCACACGGCGCCGCACTGTCAGTGGCACCGATAAAGCCCTCGGGCCGAAACAGGGTGTCGTAGTGTGCGGCCAGCGTCAGCCGTGCCACATCGCCGGGCGCTGCCCATGGCGGGTCGCGCCGGAAGATGAGGTTGGCAAAGGGAATCTGCTCGTCGCCGGTGGCGGGCGTCGTGGCCGTCGAGTTGTGCCACTCAATGTCCCACGCGGGGAGCTGCTCCTTGAAAAACCGCACAAAATGCTGCTGCACGGCCCGGGAGCCGGGCGTGCCCGGGACGCGCGGGATCAGGATGGGCGCCAGCAGCTTGCCATTGTGGATGTCAAAGTCGGCGCCGGCCGAGGGAATGCGCATGAGACTCTCGTCCGACAGCGGCCCGTAGGCGCGGGCGCCGGTCATGTACGTCGCAACGACGAGGAGGTGCGCGAGAAGAAGAGACAAAGAAAAGGAAGAGGCGCTCGGAACCCACGATGGCTGCAGAGGCCGCATGATGTGCTGCGGCCGGAGACAAAACAAACTCCAAGCGAGAAGGAGGAGGAAAAGGCGGGGACGGGGGATGGTTTGGTCCTCTAGACAGTCGGCTCTCGGCGCCCACGCGCAGCGTGCACAGCGCCAGGTGTACGACCGAGGCGCAATGCTGTGTCGCCTGCTTGCGATCGACACCCCGACGTCGTGTGGTAGCGCAGGTTGGCCAGATTGGTCTGACGTTCGTCCAGTGAGACGTGTTCGAGAGTAAGACTTTTTTCCGTTCGGTCGCTTGTACGGAGTATCCACACACGCGTCTTTCCGTGGTCCCGTGTCCGTCCGCTGGTATGGGCTGCTGTGGGAGAAAAAAGAACGTATGCAGTCGGATTAGAGGATGCGTGTCGTGTGTTCTCACACGTTGCTGGCAAAGACCGGCCAAAATGAAGATGCGGCCAGATTGGAGTATTACCGAATAGCACCAAATGCGGGATGGCCTGCGCTTCACTCTTATTTTGGAGCAGTTTGGGGCAGGGGTTCTCGCTATCCGCAACCGTCTTAGCGTCCTGGGGGAGGCTCTAGTGGGTGGACGTTGTGCACGCGAGGCTGTATTTCCACAGGTGGCTTTTGGGGGCCTCGGAGGCGTTTCGGCGCAGAGCCCGCCACGTGTCAATCGCTCCTTTCTTGAGTTGATAGGCGAGGAAAGAGCGACTGCATGCTGTGCCTGAACACTGGTAACAGAACACTGCAAGTAAGATACAATAGAGAACATCGATCCTTCCTTGCATTAATTCAAGGTCCTTCCCCTGTCTCTCGTTTTATGTTGACGAGCCTTCCTTTGTAATGGTCTATTCTAGGCACATGTTCTCGGAGACCGCCCCGACATTGTAAGATCTATCAACTCGCCTGTTTACGCTCCGTCAGACACAATACGAGAAACCACCCGTCCCCACCACACATCGCAGTCGTAAGCAGTATGGACGGGATTGTGCAATGCGACCCCTGACAAGACGGTACACGGAGTAAAGCTCTATAGTATCTCCGCCCCGTCAACTCGGTCGCCCACGATGTATCTTATTTATGTTCGTTATCCTCTTCTTTTCTCTTCCGACAAGAGACTGCCATAGTCTCCCGGTGCCTTATACAGCATGGCAGAATTTCAGACTGTTTCGTCGTGGAGGACCCGCCCGTCGGCGCAAGATGGTCTCTTTCTAGCCGCCGGCGTGGCTTCGTGGATCTTTCTGCTGGTTCTGCCGGTGAGGCTGCGACAGCTGCATTTCGCGTCAGTCAAGGTCAACACCTCTCGCCTTGCGTTGTACAAGATTGTGAGTCTCGCATGTCCATACAAGACGCATTGTTATGTTTTGTCCGGCTTACAACTTTAGGGTGTCTCTTTTCTGCTCATCGTTGCCTGCTTTAACTCAGCCTTTATCTTGGCGAAAAGTGACACTTCCGGCTCCTTTGCAGCTCAATGGAGCATCTACGGGGGACCGGCCGCTTCTGTGGCGGTCGCCATCCTCTCCTTTCAGGAGCACCGTCGAAACCTTCGCCCGTCCAACACAATTGTGCTGTATCTCCTGGTAACGTTTATCATTGACTTGGTGTCTCTGGCCGTCCCATTGCGCTTTGGTTGGCCGACCATTTTTTACGCGGCCAAGATTCTCGAGGCCGCTGCCAAGCCAACTCTACTTTGCCTCGAAAGCTATAGCAAAAAGCTTATCCTGCGCGACGAATTCCGCGATTTGCCTCCCGAGGAACTCGCTGGCGTTCTCAGCTTGACCTATTTCTGGTGGCTTCATGACCTGCTGCAGTTGGGCTACCACGAAGTTCTGTCGCCAGCCGACCTTCCTCGAATTGACAGCAAGCTCGAATCGGATCCGTTGCGGCAGAAAATACTGGCAGAATGGGAAACACGAGGTACGTCTTGAGGGAACAAAAGGCGGTACATATACTAGCATAACACATGTCCCTAACGCAGTTTGCTTTGGTTCTAGAAACTCCCGAGAAGCCTATGACTCTCCCTAAAGTCTTGTTCCGTTGCTTTTCGGTGCCAACTACTCTCGTGGCGATTCCGCGGCTCTTTCTCATTCTATTTCAATTTTCACAACCTGTCCTGATAAGCAGGGCAATTTCTTTTATCGAAGGACTCGCCCAAGAGCAGAAAATTGACGACAATGCATCCGCTGCAGGATCTTGGATTGTCGTGGCGGCCGTCTTCATCTACTTTGGTCTCATGACTTCTACTGTTGTCTATCGCCACCTGCTCGATCGCATCGAAATCATGCTAAAGGGTGCCCTGGTTGGTATCATCCACCAAAAGGCTATGGCAGGACGCAGCCACGCATACGACGATGGAAAAGCCTTGACCCTCATCAGCACAGATGTTGTCGAGATTGAGGGAGCTGCTGAGATGTTTCACGAGTTGTGGGCATTCTGTCTCGAAGCAGCCGTCGGTTTCTCCATGCTTGCCATGGAGATTGGCTGGCTGTGGCCGTTGCCCGTGGGCATTGTTTTTGGTAGGCTTATACCCTATGCTGCTCTTCCCATGACATACACAAAGCTAATACTGGACGGTCAGTCTTCTCCCAGACAAGCCGTTATGCGGTGAAGCCTATGAAGGCGAGGCAAACTGCGTGGAACGAAGCGACGCAAAAGAGGCTGTCCATGACAAGTTCGATCCTTGGAGCGATAAAAAGTGTCAAGAGTCTCGGGATGCAGGCTGCTGTCGAAGATGTTATCCTACAGCTTCGCGAGAACGAGCTCCTTGCGGCAAAGGGCGTGCGCTGGGTGAATGTGCTCTACAACTCGAGCGGTAAGGAACGACTGCTGTACAATCAATCGACCTGTAAGTGTCGCTGACGAGTTATTATGCAGCAAATGCTTTGGGTCTTTTCTCGCCTGTCTTGACGGTAGCCCTATACGCCATCCTTGCGTCGGCGAACGGCATAGAGTTTGACACGAGAACTGCATTCACGACAACGGCAATTCTGTCAATGATTACACACCCCATCAACATGGTCATGACCATTCTACCCCGTATTGCAGCATCCATGTCGAGTTTTGAGCGTATCCAGGCGTACCTGCTTAGACCAAGTGTGGACGACAAGAGACTATCTACCGAGCAAGACGACATTCCCAGAACATCGGGTGCTGTGGTATTTACGGACGTCACCATTCCCGACCAGCAGGGCTCGAAGCCTATTCTCCAGTCTGTGACTTTCAGTATCGCAAAGGGATCACTTGCTATTGTTGCTGGGCCTGTCGGGGCCGGCAAGACACTACTAATGCACAGTATCCTGGGAGAGACCATGTTTAGCAAGGGAACGGTAGCTGTTTCTTCATTGAAAATGACGTTCTGCTCACAGACCGCATGGTTGCCAAACAGGACGATCCGAGAATGCATCTTGGGGCTCGACGGAGATGTCCACGTTGACCGGACACGATACGACAAAGTGCTAGAGGCATGTTGCCTTCTCGAGGACTTTGGTGGCCTTCCGGACGGAGACCAAACGGTTGTTGGTACCGGCGGTCAAAACCTCTCCGGTGGCCAACGGCAACGAGTGGTGCGTAGTATCTATGGTGTGTTTGTTTCTTGTCAGCTGCATACTGACCACATCGACAATAGGCCATTGCTCGAGCTGTTTATTCCCAACTTGATATATTCATCTTTGACGACAGCTTCAGTGCTCTGGACAACAAAACACAGGGCGCCGTGATCAACAATTTGCTTGGGCCCAGCGGTCTTCTGCGTAACAACGGCACGACCGTCATATGGGTATCCAACAACCAGTCGCACTTCTACCTCAGCGACAAGGTCGTCCTGCTTGCAGATGGCACTGTAAAATATCAAGGCGATTTTCGACAACGTGACGAAGCTGTTCTTGGGCAGGTATTCACGGATGCCACTCTTGCAAGTGCAGGTTCCAATGAATCCACCGAAAACGATACGATACAGGCAGCGGCCTCACCACCCCGAAAGGCGAGCCCAAAAGCACCTGCTGCTGCTACAGACTATCGACGAAAAGATGGTGACCTTAGTTTATACAAGTACTACATCTTGTCTGCAGGCATTGGCAACGTGTCCCTTCTTGTTCTTTTGACGGCCACGTTTGCCTTTTTCTCAACGATGCCAGCTCTTTACTTGAAGTGGTGGACGGAATCGAAACCCTCAAATACTGTGTTATACGCTTCAGGATACGTTTCCATGTTGGTTGTCGCATGGTTGGCCACGAGCCTATTGAAATGGTGAGGGTTTGACAATGTATCGATATGTATTACCGCCCTTGTGAGACTAACAAAGCTGTCACAGGGCTGATATTATACTCGTTGCCGGCCAATCTGGCGAGATTTTGCATCGTCGCCTTCTCCGGTCGATCTGCAAGTAGGTACATGCCGCGGAATGTGGTCTATTCCCAACGTGCTCCGTCCGTAGTCAGATGCTAACTGTTGTTCATAGTGCGCCTTTGCTCTTTTTCTCCATCACGGACCTCGGAACTGTTTTAAACAGGTGAGCAATACTAATGGCAGCCCATCCATTGAAACTATTCTAACGATATTTACCTGTTCAGGTTCACCCAAGACATCCAGCTTGTTGACAAGAAGATTTCTGTTGCTATGAGCAGCTTCCTAGCTCGTACGTATATCGAATCAACGTCTTGTTTAAAAGAATGAGACAACGTATGATGCTAATACTGTTTCAGAGTGCTTTAAACTTCTGATGCAGGTCATTGTCCTTCTCATATCACAACCCCTCCTGGGTTTGACGTTGCCGGTCTGCATTGCAATTGTGTATGTCGTGCAAAAATGGTACCTGCGCACGTCGAGGCAGCTGCGACGAATGGAGCTCGAGTCCCAGTCCGCAGTGTACTTCAACATTCTCGAGACAGTCAGCGGTGTTCAGACCATCCGTGCGTTTGGCTGGCAGGATGCCATGGCCCAGGAGAATGCCGTGTCGCTTGACAATTCCCAACGGCCCGTCTACCTCACGCAGTCTCTCCAGCGCTGGCTGAACGTCGTCCTGGATGCGGTTGTTGCCTGCATTGCCGTTGGTACGGTCTGGCTGGCTGTGTGGGGTGCTCTTGCAGGAGGCTCACCCTCGGAGCCAACCATACGATCTAGTCCGTCCGGTGGACAGATTGGTGTGGCATTAAACATTATCCTTCTGACCAACACGACGCTCCTTCGCCTGATCCAGACGTGGACGAACCTGGAAGTGTCATTGGGGGCAGTTGCACGACTTCGAGAAGCAACGCACGAGACGCCACAGGAAGAGCTTTTGCTGGATAAAGATACGACAAAAGACAACGAAGTCACTGGTGTACAGCTACCGGTCAACTGGCCGGGTTCTGGGAAGATCGAGCTCGCCAATATGACGGCATCCTACAGGTGAGTATTTCTCTATGACACTACTGGCCACTGTTTGTAGCGTCTTTACTAACTGTTGCATAGCCAAGATACAACCGTCCTGAACGGGGTGAACCTGAGCATCAATCCCGGCCAGGTTGCTGTGATTTGCGGGAGGACAGGGAGGTAGGTGATGGACTGTTCGGCCCCATATACCCTTTACTTTGGCTGACTGTGGGTTTAGTGGAAAGAGTTCTCTCCTCATGTCTCTCCTGCGGCTCTTAACTGTGCACACGACCGGCAGTATCACCATCGATGGCGTCAACCTGGCCGGCCTCCGGCTCGACGACATCCGCGAGCGAGCCTTTGTGACTGTGTCGCAGGACCCGTTTCTCCTCCCTGGCGCCAGTCTTCGTTTCCACTTGGACCCGACCGAGACGCTGCCCGACATGCAGTTGGCTGAGGCATTGAAGAAGACGGGGCTATACAGCTTGTTTGTCGACAGCAGCTACGATGATCTCGGTGGTGGTGATGTTGATGGGGTGACTGCCTCGCTATGGGATCGGGCACTTTCGTCGTTCCCCGTGCTCTCGGCCGGCCAAGCACAGCTCCTGGCCCTGGCGCGTGCTTTGCTCCAGCTGCAAACCCGGTCCTCTGCTTCGTCCGGGACGTACTCGGACCGCGAGCCTGGAAAGCGCATGCCCATCATTCTGCTGGACGAGATCACAGCATCGCTCGATGCGGAGACCGAGGCGGCCGTGTACGATGTCGTGGAGGAGGTGTTTATTAAAGGCCGCGACGGTGCCGGCCACACGGTGCTGGTTGTGACGCACCGCCCGGCGGCGTTGACACGAAGGCTGCGGCCTGGCCAAGATGTCACTGTCTGGATGAGCAGCGGCAAGGTGGAGAGAGTCGAACCGATTCAGGTCGACAATTAGATTGCTGTATTAGGTGGGTTTGCGTAGAGTGGCACATTCGTAGTGCGACGATTGTGAAGACGGGAAACATGACGTGGAAGAGCCTTTCGTAGTGACTTGAGCATTCAATATGCTAGATCAGCGGACAACAGTGGGTATTTTAATTCTGTTTAATTCTGTTTAATTCTATTCATTTTGTTTATGTTTAATTTGTTGTCTACATTTGATGCTATCAGCTGGCTGTGGTTTGTTGATGTAGGGCACTAGCCCCTGACTACAGCTCCTAGCTCCAGTGGTGTCGTGACGTCATTATTTTGTTCCTTGTGCATGACAGGTGGCACGCGATATGGACGTGCAGGCTAGCCTGACTGAATTCCAACAGAGGAGGTCCTGGACTTCTCCGACCATCATTTTTGCGACGCGCCACAGGACGGCACCGAAGACCACCGGCACGAGACAACCATTCGACACCGAACGGACGCCAGTACTGCAGGCTGTCTTTTGACAATGGCCGGCGTTGTGTGGCTACCACCGCGATTCCTGGTTGTTTCCTCACGCACAGCCATTTTGTGCAGCAGACAGCGAGCATCGATCCACGCCCTCTCGCCCCGACCCGCGACCCTTCTGCCCGTGACCTGGACGGGACGAGTCGGCTTCTCGACGAACCCGCCGGCGGCCAATGACAAACAGGACAAGGACAGCGCCTCGCGACTCAGCCCGGACGAGCAGCATTCGCGGGCACGCGAGCTACAAGCCAAGCGGCCATGGCACCGCGAAGATGCGGACCAGCCGCCGGCGCAGAAGACGGGAACCTTGCCCGCCAAGGGTAGGCCAGACGGTGGACGAGTGACTACGCTTACGGTGTCTGTTATACTAATTGTGCTGCAGGCAAACTGTTGACGACACCCAACCGCCTACTCAAGTTTACACTGCCGCTGCCGGTGGGTTTGCGGCAACAGAAAGAGAAGAACGCCGACGACAAGGGCGGCGACACGGACGGCAACAGCCAGAATCCGCACACAAACATTGAACCGCTCTCGCTGTTCCTCCACCCGCAGCAGCCGCTGTCGTACGTGCAGCGGCTGATCCAGGCCGAGCTGCCGCCCGTGGTGGACGCCCAGGGCCGCGAGCGGCCGCCCAACGTGTACTTTTGGGCCGAGGAGACGGGCGCCGAGCATGCCGAGGGCCGCCGCACTGATAGTGGTACAGAGAGCGATGCGGACGCCAGCCAGAAGGCCCGGCAGAGCTCCCACGTCGCGGCGTACTCGGGGCTCGGGCACGAGGCGGCCGAGCGGCACGACGCAGACAAGGACTGGGTGCGGTGGGGCAGCAGCACGGAGATGGGCGACTTCATCCGCGAGGCGGCGCGGGGCCGCGAGTTTGCGATTGTGATTGAGGGCGAGCCGCCGGCGACGGAGATCCGGGTCAGCGTGCCGTCGTTTGCGGACCGCACGTTCTACCAGCGGATGCGGCTGCGGCGGCTGTCGCGGCAGATTGCGCACCAGGCGGCCATCAAGCAGGAGTGCGACGCGCTGGCGCACCGCAGCGCCCGGCGGCTGGCCAAGGGCGGGTTCGGGGCGCTGGTGGGGTGGTGGGCGATTGTGTACTACCTGACGTTCATGACGGAGTACGGCTGGGACCTGGTGGAGCCGGTGACGTACCTGGCGTCGCTGACGCTGATCCTGGGCGGGTACTTTTGGTTCCTGTACATCTCGCGCGACCTCAGCTACAAGGCGGCGATGAACGTGACGGTGTCGCGGCAGCAGACGGCGCTGTACGAGAGCCGCGGGTTCGACGTGCGGCGCTGGGAGCGGCTGGTGGAGGAGGCCAACGGGCTGCGGGCGGAGATCCGCAGCGCGGCGTACGAGTACGACGTGGACTGGGACGAGGCGCAGGACCTCGGCGGCGCCAAGGTCAAGAAGGTGCTCGAGAAGGAGGTACGGCGGGAGAAGGCCAAGAAGGAGCGCGAGGAGGCGGAAGAGGCCGAGGCGGAGGAGGCGGAAGACGAGGAGATGGAGGCGAAGGACAAGGAAAAGAAGTAGGGCAGGGCGGTGGCGGTCGGTTGTTGGACACTCTTTGATGTACATACGCGGCGAATATCATCATGACTTGAAGTTGCTCGAGCTCGATGTGACGATCCGCCAAAACGGAGTCACGTTAGGGGCACTGTGTCGGCGGTGCCGGTGCTGTGGCGTGCCAGTGTGGTGTGCTTCTGGAGCACAGTGGACTGTTGAACCAACCCCTAGCCGTCAGTCCACTGCGGCAATCTTGGGACGCTAAGGTCTGACCGCTGATAGCCTGCCGTCTACAGGGCTGAGCTGGAAGGACCCTGCTCCCGTGAGATGGGCAAAGGTGCACCAGACGGCAAATAACAGGAGCTCGAATAGCTGTCAAGCGCCAACATAGTGCCCCACTTGCGAGAGCTTGAGTCGACGTACAACGCACCTGCCGATATCGTGCGATCTGTCGATGGGCAACTGCACTTTCCCAAGCGGGCACTCAGAGCTACATAGTCAAGGGTGGGGCTGCCTTTTACCGACAAGGACATCAACATTTTCTCGCTCGACTTTCAACCTCAACTCTTGTCAACAACCTCCAACAACCTCCAACCGCTCGATTGGCAACTCCGCCTGCACCCCGCCGGCCATGGTCAACTCCACGGTTTACCTGCCGGACGGGCAGCACTTTACCGTCGTGCCTGTCTTTGCCGGCCTCCTCTTCAAGTCCAACGAGCTCAACCCGCACCACTCGCCGTATCCCGTCGGGTGGACCATCGTTCTCCATACCGACGACGGCGACGCGGGCGGCGGCATCTCGTCCGGATCGGCCAGTGCGCAGGGCCACGGCGTGCACGCCTTTACGCGCCCCACGCTGCAGGGCGACTCGATGTTCCTGTCCTCTGTCAACCAGCCCAGCAGCGCCGAGTTCAAGCCGGCGGCCAGCCCGACGCGTCTGGCCGCCATGATGCTGTGGGTGTCGCTCTACTGGTACTTCCAGCAGCCGGCGCCGGACGTGCTGCTGCCGCCGACGGCACACTCGAGCGGGACGCCGCTGGACGGGCGGCCGCGGGGCGAGTGGCGGATCCGCGTGAAGCGGGACGGCATGCTGCGGGTGCGGAACCTGATTCCGAAGCTGGAGCGGATGGGCTTGATTGCGACGCTGGAGTCGTCGGTCGTCTGCGGCGACCCCACGAGTGGTGATAGTGGTGGTAGTGGTGGTGGTGGTGGTGGGCCAGGGGGTAGCGACACACCGAGGGCCTCGTTTGGCGACGACGACGGATGGGACCACATGTATGTCACGCGCAGTATGTTCTGGCAGATCCCGCCGCAGCTGTTCCTCTTCTCGCTGCAACCCGTCAAGCCGCACGACCACAGCAACCGAGGGCTTCTGTCGTCGATCCCGGGGTCTCCCATGGCCAGCCGGCCGGCCTCACCTGGCTCGCCAGAGCTGGGCGACGCGCGGAAGGCGACGGCGACGCCACATGCATCGGGCTTCGGCTTCGGCGAGGCCGCCGAGCTGGCCGACAGTCTGTCCTTGTCCATTGTCGCGACCAACACGGCCGTGCCTGTGTCCGCGCCGCACGTCGCCACGTCCTCCCCCGGCAGCCAGTCGGCCACCCCCACGCCGCCCATGCTGGCGTCCGTGCAGAGCTTCCCCATGGGCCCGTTCTACTCCACCTCCCACCTGCCCACGTACTACCCGCCGAGCCCGCTGCGCTACACCATGACCGGCAACGTGCGCCACCCGGCGCGCCCGCGTCCGCCGCGCATGGGTGAGGTCTTCTACAACCGCTACATCCCGTCGGTCCAGCAGTTTTTGTCACTGCGCGTGGCCTCGCTGTCGCCACACCCGGTGCCCTACTACGGGCCCAGGGCGTCGCCGGGCACAGGGCCGTCAGCGCCCCCGGCCGACCGCGCCGCCCTCCTGGCCACGCTCTCCGACAGCGCGCTCCTCCAGACCTGGATGGCCATCCCGCGCGTGCAGCGGTTCTGGGGCGACTACGCGCCGACGTTTTTGCACACGGCCCTCGCCAGCCGCCACTCGTTCCCCGTCATCGGGCTCTGGGACGGCGTGCCCTTTGGCTACTTTGAGCTGTACTGGGTCAAGGAGGACACGCTGGGCCAGCTGATTGGCGCGCAGGCGGACGACTTTGACCGCGGGCTGCACGTCTTCGTGGGCGAGGAGTGGGCGCGCGGGCGCGTGGCGCTGTGGCTCACGAGCGTGGTGCAGTGGCTGTTTGCGAGCGACTACCGGTGCATGAGCGTGTGCATGGAGCCGCGCGTCGACAACGAGCGCTTCATTGCGCACCTGCAGCGGGCGGGCTTCAACAAGCAGCGCGAGATTACGTTCCGGCACAAGCAGTCGTGGTTTGGGCGGCTGCACCGGGACGGCTGGGAAGGGCCGGCGCTGTGAGGTGAGGTGCAAGGGCGGGCAAGGCAAAGAGAACGCAGCAGCGAGCAGGCTGTGGATTTGGGTGCATTTGGGGGCTCCTCATGATGGGTTTGGCACATGCCAGCAATTTCGTGTCGTTTTGGTCTCTTTTCCCACGTTGCATTTTCTGACTCACTCACCATCTATCGACTCTATTGACTAATGACACTTATTTTCCATTCTCCAAAAGGCGGCACTTACGTCACCGCTCGACGACGTTGATTACGATACTGATGCAATTCGTGGACTCCCAGCGTTGCTCCGACGCGCGCACGAAATCGGGCCACAGCCTGTGCTTACAATATCACGGCACCGCGCTGAAGTAGGGCCACTAGTTTACAGCAGCAAACTAACAACGGCAAACTGCAAGGCGCTTTACCTCCGCCGCGGCGGCGGTAGTTTACATGGAAATAAAAGCCAAGGCAAACTCCGTGCAGCGATGACCTAAGCTCTTAGCTAGACGCGACACCACGTTACTATGAGGTAATCCCTGAGATCGTTCTATTCTGTGTGCTTCTTTCCTTGGATTTTGTTTTCGTTTTGCTTTGCAATGCATCGACAGCTTTGTTGTCTTCCAAGTGTTTGTAGATCTCGGCGGTCGACGAGACATGCTTGATCACGTGTACTGCTCAATGCGCCGTCTACGTCCGACGCGGCTCAAACTGACAACAGAAAGCAACCGTAGTCCTTTGTATGAATTCTGTGTATTGACGTCAAAGAAGGAGATGTCGCGGGTATAAAGTTGCCGTCGTCCGCTCGTCGTTCAGAGAATAGGGAGAATACCAGACATCATCAAAAAGCACAAAATACAGCATCTCACAATAGATTTTCATCTTCTACACATCAATTACATCTTCCAATTGCATCTTCACATCTTGGACATTTTTGACCTCAAAGCAGCCAACACTCATCTCACAACCACTTATACTCTCTGACCTCCCAGCTATACTCCGAACAATGGCTCACTCCGTCCTTGTCGTCGGCGCCACGGGCAAACAGGGCGCCGCCGTCGTCAAGTCCCTGCTGCAGAGCGAAGACGCCAGCCTCGTCGTCCACGCCCTGACCCGCGATGCGTCGACGCCCCGGGCCCAGGCCCTGGCTGCGTCCGACCCGCGTCTCCGCCTCGTCCAGGGCGACCAGCTCAAGCCCGACGCCATCTTCGCGCAGCTGCCGGCGGGGTCCCTTGCGGCCCTCTTCCTGATCACGGTCCCGCCCAAAGAAGAGCCCCAGGCCATTCCGTTTATCGACGCCGCGCTCGCCCACGGCGTCCGCCACATTGTGTACTCGAGCGTCGACCGCGGCGGCGACGCGCGCTCGTGGTCCAACCCCACGCCGGTCAAGCACTTTGCCGAGAAGCACACCATTGAGCTGCACCTGCGCGACGCCGCCAAGAAGGCGGCGCAGGCACAGCCAAACAAAAACAGAGCAGTGACCTGGACGATCCTGCGCCCCGTCGCCTTCATGGACAACTACAACCCGGGTTACTTTGTCGCCGGTGCCTTTGTCAGCATGCTGTCCATCACCATGAAGCCGTCCACAAAGCTGCAGCTCGTGGCCACCGGCGACATTGGCCGCTGGGCCGCCCGGTCCATCGAGGCCGCCCTCGCCGACCAGGTCGACGGTACCCTCGCATCGCCCTACGCCAACCGCGCCATTGGCCTCGCCGGCGACAGCTTGACGCTGGCCGAGGCCCGCGCCATCTTTGCGCGCGTGGTCGGCCGCCCGACGCCCTGGGCGCTGTGGCTGGTGGGCAAGCTGGTCCTGACGCTGGTGCCCGACCTCCACACCATGTTCACGTGGTTCGACAACGAGGGCTACGGCGTGGACATTGCCGCGCGGCAGGGCGAGGCGCCGGGCGTGTCGTCGTTGGAGACGTGGCTGCGCAACGAGTCGAAGTGGAAGGTTGAGTAGGAGGGGGAAAGAAAAAAAAAAAAAGAAAAAGATAATGAAAAAAGAGAAAGAAAAGAAAGAAAGAAAGATATACAATGAAGACAAAAAAGGGGGACGGGGGAGGAGGGGATAACAAAGAGTCGCCTTCGCACTCCTTGTTTCATAATAATAATAATGATAGTAGTAATAGGTTTACGTGTTTTGATAATGGATTTGTTTGAATAGATTTGGATGTCACTGCTTTGATACTCTGCAGGTCTCTGTTGATGTCGACTTCCTGGCTTCCGTCGTACCTCGCCAGTTGTGACCACTTTGGATGTCTACGGCCACAATGGTCAAGCTACAGGCAATGATCAAGGCTGGCGGTAGCTGCTTTGGTGTACGAAAACATAGGTCGAACGTCCACAGCCAGGTTGCCGGAACACACTTTACTCTAAAATAGGCCCGAAATACAGCCAGCACAGAGGTGACCATCGTGTGCTCTGTACAATGCTTTTGTTAGACGCTACACAGCCATAGAAGATTGTTAATGATGCACATAATATTACACTTCTCGTTCGAGGGTCGGATAATGCTGGCTCCGTTGACCATGTCCATACAAGAATCTTTCTTCCTGAAGACAAAGTTGGTCTTTGCCACTGAACAGCTCTCAGTATCATGACCTGTGCTCTCGTGTACCTGCATTCATGTATGACAGATCGCCTTGGCACCATTTGTGCATCTGCAACAGAGGGCCAAGAATAGACTGACAATGCATCAACTCTACAGATAGCAGGAGCAGGACATGAATAGTATAAAATAGAGCTCATATTTCTGAGACTTGTCTTCAGTCCAGCTGTCTGGAAATCTAAAGCCCAAGACCACTGCCTTTTTCCAAAGCATCCTTTCGTTCGCCTCCCGTATCCACGCATAATGTCTCGTCTATCTGCTCATCACAGGCTCCTCAAGCTGGTCTTCCTGCTCGCCCTCCTCGCCCCATTCTGCCCCCTTGCTTCGGCTCAGAGGTCAGGCCTCACCCAACACCGCCACCATGAACGACAGCATACGTCCCCAGACAAGAATCAGCAGGAGAAGAACGTCCCTCGCAACCCAGATGCTGTCTGCTCCATTGTCCGGTACTGCCCGGATCCTGTTATGTCCATTCTCGGCAATCGGCAGCAGCAGCAGAGGACGACGTCGCCGACGACATCGCCTTTCCCATCCTCCTCCTGCACAACACTCCATACCGTCAGCTGCACCTTTTACACTGTCTGTAACCTGACAGCATCGGCGCCCACCGACACCTGTTCCAAGACAACAACAACGCCGTCCTGCACGAAGCCCACAACCACGCCGCGCTGTAGCTCCGGCCTCAGCTCCGGCCACAGCTCCAGATCCAACTCCACCTCCAGGTCCATCATCACCTCTTACAACGACACCAGCAGCAGCAGCACCTACTGGGTGTCCTGGTCGTCGCCGCTGCCCACGCCGGCGAGCTACTCCTATGGCCGCCTGACGCCCGTCCACAGTCCGCCGTGGCCGAAGCTACCGTCGTCCTCGTCCACGCCCTGCTCCTCCGCATCGCCCGACGGCATCACGTCGTGGCCGCCCAGCTTTGCCACCGAATCGACGACGCGGCGCCGGCACCACCAGTCGTGGAGCATTCGCAGCTTCCACTCCATTGTGCGGTCGAGTGAGACGCCCCGTCTGCCGCCCTATCCAACGACAACGAAGTCGTCGTCGTCGTCAAGCACGACGAGCAGCAGCGACGACTGTGCAAAGACAACAGCGCATACGTCCAAGAGGCGTCACTCGTCGTCGAGTGTGTCTATTTTGCCAGAGTGAAATGGAGGTATACTTGGAAGACGTCACTCAAAACTCGTGGAGCTATCCTGACACGGACCAAAGTTTATTTGTCAATGAAAACACACCGAGAAAATACACATTCTTTTATTTGCGTCAATTCGTATTTTTTTTAAAAGAAAAACATAAAGTACATTAATAAACAAAATAAATAGAGCGCCAAATAAAAACGCATGTTCACCAACGAGTTAGAACACAGCATTTAATACCAAACGATCCCATGTAAACGCCAAGGAGCCACTGTAATGTAAATCGAGAGTCGTATACAGGACAAGAACTGACGTAAGAACCCAAAAATCCCAAAAATCATGCCGAAATCCAACTATGAGCGATGCATGTTCATGGCAGATATGCGTCCGCCTCTCTTACTCCTCATCGCCCTCCTCACCCTCTTCTCCCTCTTCTCCCTCCTCGCCTTCTTCGTCATCATCGTCCTCGTCTCCCTCAGCCCCCTCGCCGTCTTCGCCATCGGTGCCCTCTTCGTCGCTGCTCCCAGACCCGTCGCTGTCCACATCGCTGCCCGGATCGTAGTCCTCCTCGTCCTCGTCCTCTTCGTCCTGCAACTGCTGCTCGGCGCGCTGCAGCTCTGTTAGCCCGTCGTCCGGCGCCCCGTTACCGTCGCCGTCGTCATCACCCTCGGCACCGCCCTCCCCGTGGGCCGCCGTCTTGTCGCCCCCGCGCGCGTTCTCCGCCAGCTCCCGCTTCGCCTTGCGCCGCTCCGCCATGCTGCGGTCCTGCAGCTTGTGCCGCTGGACGTACGTCTCGCTGATGCCGCCGTAGTCTTCCTGGTCCAGCATGCCAAACTCGACCTCCTCGGTGTCGTCTTCGGTAGTGTCCGATCCCAGGTCCACCTCGACGACCATGTTGAACGTCCGCTGCAGCACGTTGGTGTAGCTGACGGCCACGATGCGGTCGAGCGGCAAGAAGAGGAGCGGCTTCTTGAAGCCCCAGAGGATGCCGGTGGGCAAGAAGAAGAGGTAGCCGTCCTTGCTGCCGCGGAAGGCGCGCACGTGCACGGCCTTTTCGGACGGGCGGAAGGGCTGGCGCGCGGCGCTGTGGAACACGGTGGGGTCGGCGGCGACGATGATGGTGCGCTGGCGCGCCAGATACGCGTTGTCGGCGGACCGCAGCTGGCCCTCGATGGCCCAGTGGAAGAGCGTCTTGTACGAGTCGGACACGGACGCTGCGAGGCCGGCCGAGGGCCCGCCGACCTGGCCCGGTTTGGGTGCAGTGGCGGGCACTGTAAAAACAAGCGGCTCGGCCGGGGGAGGAGGGGTTGTTGGTGCGGCGGCGGCGGCTGGTGTTGGTTTCGTGAGCGACGCGAGCGCCGCGTGGCGCGGGAAGAGGATGTAGTTGTACTGCACCTGCGTCTTTTCAGGCACGGGGAGGTAGAAGACGTATTCTGCGGGTATGTCAGCTCCTGGCTTCAAAGCGGCGCCCTATGCGCTCGACACTCATGTTGGGTTCGGAAACCTACCAAAATCCGTCCAGGCGTACACAATGCCGGGCACGGGCGTCGTCGTGTTGGCGGCCCGCGCGTACAGGTAGTTCTTGGTAAAGCACAGGTCGTACTTTTTGCGCTGCGGGATCGACACTGAAATGTCCTTGACCTCGAGCAGCACCGTCTCCGCCGCGGCGGCGCCTACCAAGTCGGTCTCGCCTCCTCCTCCTCCTCCTCGTCCTCGGCCGGTGCTTCCGTTCTGTCTTGCCGCGGCCGCCGTCCCTTGACGCGCCGGCAGCGCACTGTGGTCGTGTCGGTTCGCCTCCCCCGCCTCCTCCACGCGTCGTCGCTTGTGTATCGGCTCGCCCGCCCCGCCATGCACTTGCTCGTACACGTAGCCGGCGATGCTGTTGAAGAGCGGCGTGTGCGCCGGCGACTGGGCTGCGGCGGCCCGGATCTGCTCGACGAGGTCGGGCCGCGATTGAAACGCGAGGCTGAGCCTCTCCGTGTCGAGGCTGGCCATGTTCTTTGCTTTTTGTTTGCCGTTTGCTGCTGGTGGGGGAACAATTGTCACAAAAGAGGACCCGGAGTCGCAATGATTTAAATTGACGAAAATTCGATTTCGGGGCGGCAAAACCTGTCTGCAAGGCGGGAGGAATCGACACTATAGAGTCGCGTTGGCTGTGGTGGTGGAGTACGATTGCTGTGTCGCGTTTGGCGATAATTGATGTCGCCAATGGATTGTTTTTTTGGTGTAAACGCGGCGTCGAAAAGGAGGGATGGATGATGCATGGGCCAATACACGGAATGGTTAATTGGAGCGTTCATTTTAGCGTCCGTTTTCTCTTTCAGGGCACATTACGATGCAAGACAGAACCTCTGGCTGTTTCGACAGACGATCACCGTCTAGCAAAAGATGGCAAAACTACGTCATGTGACACGGTTCACAGGTTCAGCATCAGCATTACGGTGCTAAAGGCGGTACAATATTCAATTCAAGAACGCAGAAAAAGCGACGACTAAATAATTGAGATTGATAACACGTAGCAAACAGAAAGACACCCGAGCTGCTGGAAAAGAGCAACTTGTTGTAGACGTGCGTGTAGGCTGCATAAACAAAGGATGGTAAGAATGAGAGAACTCCACGGCGCCGATAAGGAACGATACGAACGTCTGTTTATATGAGGAAAACATGGATCGAGGGTAGGTGGACAGAAAAAACGGCAGTAGACATTGCATGCCGTAGACAAAAAAAAAGAATAAAAAAGCTTCACATGGTTGGGAGAAAGGAGGGACGTGGAAGAGTTAAAGAAGCCAGTAGAATAGATATAGACAGGAGAAGGAAAGAAACGGGTAGTGTCAAAGGAAAGAAATCCGGATGCGCCTTCGATGCTGTAGAAAAAAGACAAGTTTATCTTGTAAATACCAGGAAATGGGAAGACCAAGACGAGGGAAAGGGAAATAGGAAACATCGCAAACAGGGAACGTGGGGCCGCCTATAAGCCGTCGCCGACGCAAAACAGCTCAATCTCCCCAACGCCCGCATTGTACATGTTGCGTACGCCGTCGCGCCACTCCATAAACGCAATCTGTATGTCGTCGTCGCTCTCGATGCTCACAAAGTCGCCGTCCTCGTCCCGGTACCGCAGCTTCAGGTGGCCCTTGCCGATGCTGCTGTTGGTGAACCGCGCCAGCTTCGCGTCGATGCGGTCCACCAGCGACTGGTACGTGATGTTGAACGCCACCACCAGCGTCATGTAGTTGGACGTGTCGTAGTTGACCTTGACCTTGAGCTGCGTCGGCACCGGCAGGTCCGCGCTGCCCACCAGGCCCGACGTGCCCAGGCCGGGCGTGCCCGTGCCGAGCGGCGGCGACGCCCCGCCCATGTCGTTGTGCAGCGACGGCTGGTGCTGGTGCTGGTGCGGGTGCTGCGGCGGCGGCGCACTGGTCGGGCCGGGTGTCGTCTGGCGCGGGTAGACGGGCTGCGCGGGGAACTGCGCCATGGTGGCGCCGTACGAGGCGGTCAGCTGCTGCTGCTGCTGCTGCTGCAGCAGGCGGCTGGTCTGCACGCCAGGGCTCTGCGTGCTTGTGCGGATTGGTAGGTCGTTGCGTGGGCTGCCCGTGTTGGACCGCGGGATGGTCGAGTCGTGGCGCTCGTGCGTCGGGTGCAGGTGCGGCGGGATGCCCGGCACCGCGGGAATGTTGCCCTGGCTGCCGCCCGGTGTCCTCCGCGCCGGCTGGTTCTGGATATCGGGGGTGCTGTAGCTGCGGCTGCGCTGCTGTTGCGACAGGGTCTGCGGGTTCTGCGACATCACGGGCATCGAGGGGCCGCGCGGGTTGCGTCCGCCACCGCCGCCAGGTCCACCGTTGACCATGCCGTACGCGTTGGACGGCGAGGGTCCGTCGCGAGATGGCGCGCGAGGCATGGCTGGTGCGGTGTAGCGGTTTGTCTCGCCGTCCCAGCCGCCGGGCTGCGGCGTGCCGACCTTGGGGAACGCGTAGCCAGCGCCGGGCGGGAAGAAGCCAGACGTTGTGCTCGTGCGCGACGACACGGGCGACTCGGCTACGGGCGAGAAGTAGGACTCGCCGCCGCGCAAGCTTGGCGACGACGCCTGCTGTGCGGGCAGCTGCTGTGTCTGGAGGCTGAGCTGGCCAGGGATCATAGGCAGGGGGAAGCTTGGTGGCGGCTGGCGCATCATCCCGGCGAGAGACTGCGCGCTTTCGCCTGTGATGGACCGTGTACGGAGTGGTTGGCCATTGAATTGTTGTTGTTGCTGTTGCAGCAACTGCTGCTGATGTGCTTGCTCGTTCATGGCAAGGTAGTCGTCGTCTTCATCGGGGTCCTCGGCGTACGGGTTCTCGATGGCGGCCACACCGCCGGCTGAGGTCTGCATCCATGCGAAGCTCGGCGCCGCCTGTTCAGGGCTCTGGTCCGGCCGGGGCGCGTTGAGCTTGCGCTGCGTGTCGAGGCCGGCTGCCCATTTCTTCATGGACTCTTCGTTTTGGAACTTGATGACAAAGTTCTCAACGCCCGGGTCGCCCTTCCACCAGATTTGGACGGTGTAAGACCCGGGCCGGGAAAAGGAGAGGACTTCGGTGACGTTGGTCATGAAGATGCGCCCCTTGAGCTGCAGCTTGGCATTCTTGTTCCGGATCTTGGGTCCCGTGGACTTGGTCTTGTCCTTTTTGTCCTTGCTCTTGTTGGGCGTGATCTCCTTGCAGCAGAGGAGAATGCACTCAAACAGGTAGATTTCGTAGTCCTTTTCCTGGTCGCTCTTGCCGGTGACGACGGTGTAGACGCCGTGCTGCAGGAGCTTGCCGAACTGATCGACGCGGTGGTTCTTCCAGTCATCGACGCGGCTCTTGAGGTCTTCGAGAGCCTCTTCGAGCAAGTCGCGGTTGACGGCCTCGTTGGCCTTTTGCAGCGCGCGCTCAGCGGCAGCAATGCCGGCGTCGAGGTCGAAGCGCTCATCCTCAAACTCGCTCTTCTTGCGCAGATCCTTGAGGAGGAGCGGGTACTTGACGAGGCGCTGCATAGGCTTCAGCAGGAAGCCGTCGAGGGTGTTGAAATCGACGGCGACAGGGTGGTTGGCGGAGCGGATCTTGTCGAAATAAATTTGGGCCAGCTGGGCGGCCTTGCGCTGGTTGGCAATAAAGGGCTGGTAGATGTCAAAGGACTCCTCGAATACGACGAACGGGTTGCCCCACTGCTGGTCCTTTTGTGGCACGGAGTTGGTCGACTCGATGCGGATCAGGAAGCGCCGCTGCACGTCGAGAATGGCGTTGATGTTCAAGAAAATCTGATGGACGACGTCGCCGTTGATGATGCCGCGCTGTTCGAGCGTCTTCTTCAGGTCGTACAGGTTCTCGAGGTCCTGGACGTACTTGCGCTCGGTGTCGACCAGTTCGCGGACAATGTAGTCGCGGTAGCTGAGCTGTGAGGCTGGTCCGTCGACGGCTTCGTCGACAGAGTCCTGGGCCTGCAGCAGCAGGCCGCGTTCTTGGGCGAGATCCAGGACGTGGTTGACCACGGTTGTGACCTAGGGTCGAGAGGTTAGCGGGTGACGTACGGGGGAGGGTAATCAGCCGCTGGGGTGGATGCCCTACCTTGACGAAGCCTGTCGTGTCGGTGCCGACGAGATCGGCAATGACGAAACACTCGGGCGCTGGTATGTTGAGGTCACTGAGACACGCGCGGATGAATTTGAACGCGGCAATCTTGGCCCGCTTCGTCTCGCTGGCCTCCATGTCGTGCTCGGCTAGCATGAGTGGCTCGACCGGTTGCAGGGCGTTGTAGATGGCCAGCAAGGGTAGCCCGGACCGGAACATTTGCCACAGACCCTCGACGGGATCGCCGCTCGTGACATCGCGCTCCAGGTGCTCGAGCTCTTGCAGATACCCCTCGAAGCCGGGCACCTGGGCGAGCCGCTGCTTGAGGGCGACACAGATCTGGTAGAGCGAGCGGGAGGCGTCGGCCTTTTGGTTGATGATGTTGCTGGTGGCCACGACCTGGCCCGTGACGGGTGGGCTGGCCAGCGTGGTCTGGCTGGAGAGGGACGTGAGGGAGGTGGTGCTCATAAATGCGGTGCTGCCCGACATTTGGGACGAGCGCGGTGCGCCGCCGCCGGAGGCGCCGCTCATGGTGTTCCGAGTGGTACCGCTGCCGTTTACGCCGCCGGCCACAGTGGGGGTGGAGGACGAGAAGAGCGGCGCGGTGTTTGTTCTTATCAAGGGCGCATGCGCCATGGCTGCTCCATTCGCCGAGAAGGCGCGGTGAAGGTCGGCTTGACGAAGGGATGGGGTGGGGGGTTGCTTAAATCCTTGGCGTCGTCGTCAAACGTGAGGCGAAAGTGAACAGGCGGGTTAAGGGGGGAAGGGGGGGGGGGGGAAGGAGGGGTTGGCGGAGGGACAACGGCAGCGAGAGCGTTGTTGGCGATGAAAGGGCGGCCAGATGTCCAAAGAAGGGTCGGTGAAAGAGGCGACGAGTCAAACAAAGCGAATGAAAGAGTCTGCAGGGCACGGAGACGAGCGAGACGGCAAGGAGAGCGTCGGAGGGTTGCAAGGTCGAAAGAGACGAGGAAACACGAGATGCTGTGGTAGCCGCGTGCGCTGGCGATAAGCGCTTTGTGCTGAATCGAGACGATTAGGACCAGGCAGACGGCGAAGAGCGGACAGGTTCGTTCTTGTCACAGCACCCAACGGTCGCGTCGTCGGGAGGCATGCGTCAGAGGAAACGACGGTCGAGGTCCGAATTGCAGGGTATGCCCGTGATTATTGGTGGTGTAGAAATCGGAGTAGGAGTGCAGATAAGGAATGGGTGGGTTCGAAACTGTAAAAAGGCGGCGAACGGTGGCTGGAAAAACAAAGCCGGCAAATGAGGCCCAAGAAACCGAGACGAGATGCGAAAAGGCGAGATGCAGGATGCAGAAAACGGAAAGCGTGCCCCAGATGCAAGAACCGATGGGAAAGAACGATGTTGCTGTGTCGGGACGCCCTTTCTTAATTTGGGACGTTCGAAAAGGGTGCAGAAAGGCAAAAGGGCAAAAGGCAAGGCAAAAAGGGCAGGAACGACGGATCAGGGGTGGCGGACAAGGCGGGCGGTTGGTCGGGAAGTTTGTGTGGATGTGACGGTGGTGGAGCGCGAAAGGAGTTTACTACGGGGGGCCTTGGACAAACGATGGAGGGGCGGCCAGTTCAGAAACAGGCCAATATCCAGTGCAAGATAGGACTTCTGCAAGGCCTTTTGGGCGGCTTTCTTAGGTGACTCGATGTCCTTCCTGTCCCGTAAAAAAGGGGGAGGGGGAGGGAAGTCGCCAGGCGGGGGGTGAAAAGGGAAGGGGATGGATACAAGAAGTGGGGAAAGCGGCCCAGAAAGAAGGAAGTGGTGTGAGAGAGCCGTTTCTGGAAGAAAAGGAAAGAGCCAGAGGAGGCGCTACGGTGCACAGGGCCGGAACAGGCACTGTGGCACACTGTCCCATGGACAACGGCTGATTTTTCGTGCAAGATGCTTTTTCAGGGCCATTCCAAGGCAAAGAATAGGTCAAAGCGAGCGCTAGAGGACCCTAGAAAAGGGCGGAGCCCGACTGACGCCATATCGAAAGACAGTGTGGATACAACGAGGCACAGTATGTTGACAGTGTGCTTTGCCGCACATTGTCGCTGATCTCGGTGTTGGTGGTGGTGTTGTTTTGGGCGTTTTCAGCATTGAATCTGTCAACGTCTTTCGTTTCAAATTGCGACTATCGACGCTAGTCCCCTGACGGGCTGTTGAACCCCGGCTCGCTGGGCCCTTTGCTGGCAGAAATGAACATTCTCTGATTCTACATACGACGTACTTACATGTATGCGTCGGTTTAGAGTGGGGGAACGATAAGGGGTGACCGCACAATTGGAGCATCGTAGTGTATGAATGGGTGAGAATTGGAAATAGGGGTCGGTAATAAAACGCCAGTACACATTCTGGACGTGTGATGGATTTGTTTGGGCGCGGCGACAAGGCGTGGGTAATTGCAGCCGCTGGAAATGGCAACAGCTGAGTCGAGAAGACATCATCAGGAACATTATCAGGACAGGGGTTGGCAGAAAGGGGGAGATTTGTTGCGCGCTGTGCGCACATAGTACAAACCACCAAGCATGGTCGTCACACGCGCGACGAACTGGACAGTCGCGATAGAGTCAAGAAGCAGAGACCATGCGGCCTGCGACGTACACAAGAACACAGTTATGGCCCGCTGCCGATGCATATGAAATATAGGATGTGTTGTGCTTGTAGGTCCATATAGAAAATTATGTGCCTGCAGACGGTGTAACGAGTAGCCAAAGTGCCTACCCCCATCTTTTCCGCGACGTGCGGATTGTGAATGTGGTGGCTTGACGCCCAGGCCACCTTGACCTTGTTTGATGTTCCGGGAACCAGAAGCGGTGCTGCGATTCGGCGTCCGAGACACCCTCGATTCCCACGATGCTGCTGTCTCAGCAGTGGCCATCCAGAAGAGCGACAGACACGAGCAAGGCACCATGACGACACTTCATTCATGTGGACTTCGATGTCCCGTGCAGTTTGTTCAACAACCTAAACGGCCCTTTTCTCGGAACTGCGGGTGGACGGCTGCAATGGACCTTCCAGAAGCTGTCAAACTAGCCGGGGAGACGGGCGGACGGGCGGACGGACAGAAAGGCAAACGTTTCCGTTGGCTGTTGAAACCATGCGTTCATGCAGACGTGGGCCGCCGTTGAGGGCTGCAAATCAAATGAACGCAGGGAGCAACTGAAGAAAACATCGGAAATGGTTTCATCCGCTCCAGCCCGACGGCTACGGTGGACACTTGGTCACGTGGCAGACTCGGAGATGGTTCTGAATTGCACGCGGAAGAAAGAGTCTTATGCGTTTGTACGCAGTTTGTCGTTGACGAAGCCGATGCTTAAATTTAGCTGTGCCCATGAGTTGCACAAAGGAACATTCCGATGAAGCATTAAGTTTAATGCCAATAACGCTCTGCACTAGCATGCCCCTGTAAACTCCGCAGGATACAGTGGAGACCTCTTACTGGCTTAGTTTGTGATTGTGTTCTACGAATTAACGTGCTATTTAGTGGCAGGCATCAAAGCAGACAGCCTCCACGACACCGGACCCATGACACAGTTCCCTTTGCCGCCGCAACAGGACTGCGATATTCCTGCTTGGTCCAAGGTCTTGTATCTGGGCCACTCAAACATTCCGACATCTGACAGCTTGACGACGACTGCCAGCATACTGGGCGAGACGCCTGACCCACCGCACCTTCCTCGCCAATGCGCCGTAAGGCTAGCCGCCGAGAAACGGCAGGTGTGGCCTGGCCCACTGCACGGCCGCCAGTGACGGGGGATCGTGGGCCAGTCAATAATTACGTCGAGATCGGTGTGCGTGTCGTGGCCGTTCTCGCTTTCTGCTCATATGACGACTGATCCATATGTCAACGGGAGGCAGAGAATAACACCCCGTCAAGTGACGACGCACATACACAGGTCAGCCGAAAGTGACGTTGGGGCGAGTGTATGGCCACCATGCGCACGTACTGTAGCGCGACTTGTGCGGTGTGTGCTCTGGTTTGTGACACAAAGGTTTGTCCTTATGACACGTTGTGCTTTATTTTTGTACTTCGTGCCCCATATGTTGGTATGTTTACGATGCATGCTGCAGGAAAGCTCACTATTGTTGTGTTTTGGTGCCGCTAAATTATGGAGAGAGTCGCACAGCAACAATGGGTGCCTGTAATTGGTCAGCCTGGCCAGCCCATCAGGCTGCCCCACTTTTGTCCGCGCCCTCAGCAGGCGCCGATCCCCAGCCTATCCACACAGCAGACAAGGCATCCCAGCCTGCCCTCACCTCGGTTTCCGCCACTGCCGACCCGACTCCATTCGACACACAACCACTCGGGCCCTTTGGCCAGCGATTCATGTTTAAACGACGCTCAACGTGACGCGATCAACGACGAGTGTCTGGCGATTCGCCGTTCATCAACACTACGATATTACGAATCAAACGGGTCTCTACACACGATCCCTTCCCCCACCCACAGCATCGCGTCATTGACGAAGCGTGACGTCCATCAGCTGGGACAGAGACCATCATCGTCGGCCCACACGCGACCATGGATCCTTTCCAGACGCAGCAGCCGGATGAGGGCTACTCCGAAGACCCGCTGTCGACGTCTGGGTCGCTGGCCGTTGCGAGCAAGTCACCCGCGGGAGACACCGATGGCCTGCCGTCTGCCCTGTCCCGTCACATTTCGTCCCTCTCGGTTGCGTCCAAGATTCGTACGTGACGCTCCGTCTTGCGCATCCATGTGTTTATTCGCATGCGTCGTTGATTCTGGACGTCCGCTAGCTAACGCGCGTAGAACTCACCGAAGCCCTCCTCGACAGCTTGCCGACCAGCGCCATCGCCCAGATTGTCCAGAAGCTGAGCCCGCGCCTGTACATTGACTTTATCCGCTACCTGCCCGCCGAGATCTGCCTCAACATCCTCGGCTACCTCGACCCGCTCTCTCTGATTGCCGTGGCGCGCTCGTGCCGTGCCTGGTACGGCCTGGCCTTGGACAGGAAGCTGTGGGAGCGCCTGTACTACCTGGAAGGCTGGAAGGCCATCACGTCCGAGCTGCAGAGATGGGAAGAAACCATCAACCGCGACCGGCCGGCGCCGCACGACGACACGAGCCGGGGCCACATGTCTAAGAGACGGGCCATTACCTCGTCACGACGCGCTGCAGACGGCGACCGGGACCATGTGATGCTGGACGCCGACCGGCCGTGGATGTCGGACATGACGGCCGTCGACTCGTTGCCAGAAGACCCGACGGCCTCGAGCCTGTTTGGCAATGACAAGGGGAGAGACAACGATCCGGGCGCGGCGGCGGGCGCGGCAGCGGACCCGGCAGCGGGCGCGTCCTTTTCGTCTGTCTTGACGGCCGCCTCGTCATCGTCGTCGGCTTCGGCAAACAAAAAGGGCAAGCAGCGTGCATCGTCGCCACCACCAGGTCCGTCCGCAGACAGCGTCGCGCCCGTGCGCGATGCGTCGCCCGAGGGCCTCCCGAAGCAGAGCCTGTGGGTGCTGGACGCGGCCAGCGGCAAGTACCGCATGAACTGGAAGCACCTCTACACGCTGCGGCGGCGGCTCGAGGCCAACTGGGAGCTCGGCAAGTACACCAACTTCCAGTTCCCGCACCCCGACCACCCCAACGAGGCCCACGGCGAGTGCATCTACACCATCCAGTTCAACCAGGACTATCTGGTTAGCGGCAGCCGCGACCGCACCATCCGCATCTGGAACCTGCAGACCCGCCGCCTCGCGCGCATGCCCCTCGTCGGCCACCGCGGCTCCGTGCTTTGTCTGCAGTTCGACTCGGACCCGGACGAGGACCTCATTGTGTCCGGCAGCAGCGACTCCAACGTCATCCTCTGGCGCTTCTCCACGGGCGAGATCCTCCAGCGCCTGCACCGCGCCCACCGCGAGCCTGTGCTCAACGTCAAGTTCGACAAGGACATCCTGGTGACGTGCTCCAAGGACAAGACCATCAAGGTGTTCAACCGGCGGCCCCTCAAGCCAGGCGATCTGGGCTATGCGGTGGGCGACGGCAAGCCATCGTCGTCCGCCGTCGACCCCGTGCCCATCCATCATCTCAAGCGCTACGGCTACGACGACGAGATCAGCCGCCTGCCGCTGAAGCCGCCCTACACCATGCTTGCCAGCCTCGAGGGCCACAGCGCCGCCGTCAACGCGGTCCAGATCCACGGCCGCGAGATCATTTCTGCCTCGGGCGACCGCAACGTCAAGATCTGGGACTGGCCGAATCAGCAGTGCGTCCGCACCCTGGTGGGCCACAGCAAGGGCATCGCCTGCGTGCAGTACGACGGCCGCCGCATCGTGTCCGGCAGCAGCGACAACGAGGTCAAGGTGTTTGACCGCCGCACGAGCCTCGAGGTCGGCAGCCTGCGCTCGCACTCGAACCTCGTGCGCACCGTCCAGGCCGGTTTCGGCGACCTGCCCTACAGCGCCGAAGAGGACGAAAAGGCCGCCGCGCTCATGGACCAGCGGTACCTCGAGGCGGTGCAGAACGGCACGCTCCCGGCGAACCCGACCCACGTTCGGCGCCGCCACCGCAACGGCCACCGACCGGCCCATGACGACGATGACGACAACGGTATGCTGCGGCCCGAGAACATTCGCTTCACGGGCGCCAAGCTGCCCCCCGGTGGCGGTGGTGGCCAGTACGGCCGCATCGTGTCGGGCTCCTACGACACGACGATTATCATCTGGCGTCGCAACAAGCACGGCATGTGGAAGCCGCAGCACCACCTGAAGCAAGAAGAGGCTGCTGCTGCCGCCTCGGCCGCCACGTCCAGCGCGACACATGCACTGCGCATGGCCCGGCGCCAGGCTGCGGCCGCGGCTGCCGCGGCCGGCGAACCCGGAAGCCAGCCGCTGACACAGGCGGCGCTTGGAGCACTGCAGCAGCAGACCGCGCAGCAGAGCGCCCCGCAGAGCGCGCCGAGCGGAAACCATGCGACGTCAGCGGCCGCACAGCAGCATCAGCCTGGCGCCGGCTCAACGTCCGCCACTCCGCAGCCGTCCTCGTCCCACGCTATGCACGTTGACTTACCGGATGTGGGCGCTGCGTCCTCGTCAGCAGGGGCATTAGCAGTACAGACACCCGTGCAGACGCAGCTGGCGCGGCTGATCGACGACCTGATTGCGCAGGGCGTCCATGCCCTCCAGCAGGCACTGTCCACGTATCCGGACCTGCTCGAGATGCAGCCCATGCTGCAGGCCGCCATTGACCGCCACCCAAGCCCCTTTGTTCGCTCCCAACTGCGCCAGGCCGTCAGCTCGGCCCTGGTTCGGGCCCAGATGGTGCAGGCCGCCAGCGGTCCACCTCCACCACCAGCCGGTTTTCCAGCAGCAACCACACATGCGGCGACCGGCGGCACGTCAGCTGTGGAAGGCAGCGCACCAGCCCAGACGGCGCAGACGGCGCAGACGGCCCTTACGCCAGCTGGTGCGGCGGCATCGTGGTCGACAGTGGTGGGCGTCGGCCCCGAGGCGAGTACGGCCGGCCCCAGCGCACCGCCGCCCGCCACGGCCATTGCACCCCACACCGTCTCGCTCACCACGCTCGAGAACCACCAACAACAGCAGGTCGTCCTGCCACCGCCGGCGATCGTGGAGACCCACGTCGCTCCCCACCCCCACGCCCAAGCTGCTGCCGCCGCCGCTGCCGCCACCGCCGCCGCCGCTGCTGCTGCAGGACCGCCGCCGCACCATCCGCATATGCACGCGGGTGCTGCTGGCGCGGCCGGCGGCGACGACATGGCGAACCCGGCGCGCGTCTTCAAGCTGCAGTTCGATGCGCGCCGCATCATTTGCTGCAGCCAGACGGCCATCATTGTGGGGTGGGACTTTTGCAACGGCGACCCGGAGCTGGAGGAGGCGGCGCGGTTCTTTGGGACGATTGAGTAGGGCGGTAGGGAGGGGAGGAAGGTGGTGCGACATATGGTCGGCATAAGCTGGGCGTTTGGATTTGATTGCATTTCTGAGCTTCTGTAGCATAGTATCGCATTGCGTTTCCTACAAGAGTTTCCCGTCAATGACACGTGGTAGACAAATTATATTCATGTGGCTAGTCAAATGAAAGAACAAAAAGAAAGGACAAAAAAGCACATGTGGCGAAGCACATGGAATGGGAAAACGCACCCCGGCGGCCCTTCGCTTCCATCCTCCCCAGCAGCCCATCGTCTCTCACCGAGCCACCTCTTGGACCTTGCCGTCGGTCTCGGGCGCCTCGTCGATGAACTCGGGCACCTCGTCTTGCATGAAGCTGGGCACACCGGTCGCCAGGCCCATCTCGGCCTCCAATTCCACATCCTGGCCTAACGCCTCGAGCTCGGCATCCAGCTCTTCCTCGTCCACGTCCTCGGGCAGGTCGTACCCGCTGCTCATCGCCTCCTGGATCTCGCTGTTTAAGTATCTCAGCTCCTCCAAGTCGTCGTTTATCTTGTCAATCTTGTCCAGGTCCACCTTGCCCAACTGCTTGCGCAGGTTCTTGTTCGCGGCATCCAATGCCGCCGCCACCTTGATCGTATTCGCCGAGATGTCCGTCGTGCCACGCGTGCTGTCTATGGTCCACAATGTCCCCTTGTAACTTTGGCGCAGGGCCTCTTCTTTCTTGCGTTCCTGCAGGACCTCGATGGCTTGCTTCCGGAACCTCTGTTGGGCGGGTCCGGGTTTCAACTTGAGGATTTTGGAGTTGAGAACCGCCAGCTTCGCATTGAGAGTGGCAATCCTGGCCTCTACGGCCTCGAGACCCTCGTTGGTACTGGCGCTGGCTTTGTTGAGTTCGGCGATGGCGTCGACCTTGGGGTCCTTGGACCGGGTGCCGAACAGGCGGTTCATGGCGGGCAGAGCAGTAAGAGATGTCGCGTTGGAAGCACGATGTTGTTGGGACAAGATTACGATTTTGCAAAGCGTCCAGAGCTCCTGCTCGTGTTGGGGGCGATAAGGGTCGGGAGGCGCCGATTGTAACGTGTTTGGTGCGGGGTTAGGGGCTTAATGGAATGGGATGAGTCGGTGGACAGCAACGGGACGGCCGTCGCAATGGTCGCGTAAGTATTTTCGTCTTATGTGAGTCAGGGGCTTTCGTCGGATCCCTTTCATCTGATCCTTTTCGTCGGATGGTGATTGTTGAATGAAGACGACTGAATTAGGAAGTCACGCAAAGTGAGTTACGAAGGAAAGAGCAGACGCCACCTTCAACGAGGCTGGAGTACTAGCGTAGCGTCAGTGGACAGGCAGCCACTATGTCGGCTTGCATTAGTCACCTAGTTGGATCAGGCCGGTTTATGTGGGATAATGTGCATGCATTCTACAGGAATGGCTAAGTGAGGCCTCTCAGGGGCAGATCCATCATATGGAACCCATCACGTGACGTACACGTGACGGCAGACAGCCAGTGGGTCCAACACTGCCCCATGGACCTGCCATCGCCTGAGAGGTACGAGGTACAAAATTAAACGTGGATAAGCCACTAAAATGAAAGTATAAGTAATAAAACACTTGATGCCGGCTAAATATTGGCACCGTAAAAACTATGCGCTATAGCTCCACCGGACTCCCTCGAAAAACCATGAGATTATAGGTAAAAAATAGGAGTTAGAACTATGGTGTAAGAGAGAGGCTATAATTATATATTAGTGGGTATATACTATAAGCCTAATTACTCTAGAAAGGAGGTGTGTTTAACTCTATTTAGGGCCTTCGTTAGGCCGTTAGCGGCTATTTCGGATGACGGGATATACTGTAGGGCAAAATGTTTCTCGTGGACTTGTTCTATAACCTATTTATAGCGTATGTCGATATAGTAAGCCTTAGCCTTTTTGTAAGGGTTAAGGTACGTCTGTATAGCGTTATAGCTATCTATAAATAGTAGTAATAGTATGGTGATATTATGGCCGAGATTATAGAGAATTTAGCGCACTTAAGTGAGGGTATAAGTAGTTGGTGTAAGGGCTATAAATTCAGTCTTTATAGTGGATAATATAATAAAAGTCTATTTATTAGACTTCTATAAAACTAGTGTACTAGTTATAAAGACTATAAAGCTAGCGGTCGAGCGTTATAATGGTATGTTGTTAGTGTATAAGGTATCACTAAAAGCTAGGGGGGTTATAGTGGTATATAGAGAAGGTAGGCGATTATCTAGTGGGTTAGTCCTACCATTAAAGATAATACTAAGCTTTCTTATCGTCCTATAGTATCTTATAAGGTTTTTTAGTACGTTCTAGTACTTTATTAATAGGCCTTTATTACCTCCTAATACCTTACTACTTATATAGGCGGTATTATATTATATATTTATAGAGATATAGTTCGTACATCCTATAGCTTTAAGGAAGGTATAGAGGCTATCGAGATTAGCTGGCCACTCGTCTAGTAGCTTGGTGCTAGTAGGCTATGGAGTGTATACTTTTACCGTCTACTTAAAGCTAAAATAAACCAGTATGTTCGTGATATATTACTCTAGTCCTAGGTGGATATAGTAAGACGAACGATTATAACGAATATTAAGACCTAAAAAGGAGGTTACCTTACCTAGTGATTAAATAGGGTATTAGGCGTTAAGCGTCTTACCTAGTGCCGTAAGCTGGACGTTAATTAGGCTAGCTATAAGGATATTATTAATATAGACGAGTATAATAATACTGGTAGAGTTATTATAAAAGAGGTAGATATCTAAATTATAGATAGTAAAGCCTAAGGAGTTTATGAACGGCGTGAGCGTGTTAAACCACTAGTGAGGGCTTTGTGTGAGGCCGTATAGTGCTCACTAAAGGCGGTAGATAAGAGATTTATCCTTCTAAAGGCTATATGGTTATTGGACGTAAATAGTCTTATCTACTAATACGTCTGTATTTAAGAAGGCTATCTTAAAGTTATATTACTATATATATAGGTCGTATATAATTACGTACACTAAAAAGACCTTAAGAGTTATTAATAATACTATAGTGGTAAACACGTTAGCTGCTACCTATAAATCTTTCTCCCTATTACTATACACCACCTAGTGAGCCCTAGTATCACTAACTTTTTTAGAATATACCTAGCGGTCAGGAAGTACGTTAGCGCTATATAGTCGTACTACAAGGTCCTATACGTGTATATCTTTAAGGCTCTACAGCTGCTTTTATATAGCTAGTAGCTAGCGCTACTTAAAGTTAGTAAATTAGTGTGCTTCATGATAGTTTTTCGGTACCGCTAGCCCGGCGTACTATAAGTCGACGGTATTAATAGCGGATATATAAATGGCCGTCTCCTACGTCTCTTCTCGTAAGCTCTTAACGTTATAGTAATTAATAGACGCTATAGTGAAATACCACTATTTAATTAATATATTAGATAGGCTTAACTCTAGTAGCCCGTATTTATTTAGTTAACTATAGTTACGTCAAGCTGTACGTCTTACTGGGCGCTATAAGGGGGGTAGAGGCGGAGGCTCTTCGGCTTATAATTACTCGTCTAGAGAGATATTCGGGCTTTCGTTTTTAGGCTGCCCCGGGGGCGTTATATACACTATAAGCTTTTTATCTATTATCTCTAGCGTTTAGGAGGGAGCTTATAGTGACTCAAGCGTAACCTCTTCGTCTCTTGTAATAGGGAAGAGTTATAGGGTGTATATTATACCGTTGTTATTAAAACGAATGCCTATATAGGCTGACGGGTTATAGTATTACGGTATTTAAGCCGGCGTAGCTTCAGGAGATAGTAGCTACTTTAGTAGTATATACTTACTAATATTATCGTCTTCCGAGTTGGTTATTATAAAGTCCGGCGCCACCTTGCTGTACTCCATTACAGCTACCGGTTATATAACCGTTAGCTTTTCCGGTACTTGTACTAACTTTAAGGTGTTATAGAGGATTTATATAAAGTACTTATTAAAAGTTACCTCTCCTTAAACCTCTCTATCGTCTTCTTTCGGCGTATTATCTAGGATAAATTCATGAAAGCGTACACTAAAGACTTTAATGATACAGTTAGTCTTATAGAACTAGACGTAATAGATACGACTATATATACCTATATATCCGACGAGCTGGCTAATAGTGGCGTAGGGCGAGAACTTATTAGTATTATTATAATATACTAGCTTAAGATGAACGTATACCTTACAGCTATAGACTTATAAGTGGTTGATGTATAGCTTTACTTGGTCTATTAGGAGCCCTAGGGCTAGTAGGAGCCGCTCTTAAGGTGACTATTGGCCGGGATTTAATCGTATAGGGAGGAGGTTCATGACTTTCACTAAGGTATTAATAGTGAGAGGCTAAATATACTCTAGGATATACGTATCGCCTATAATAACTCGTACCTTTTAAATAATAGTACGCCTAGTATATTCGGCTCTACCGTTTAATAAGGGTGTATAGAGAGTTATAGTCTTAAGCGTAATGCCTAGCCCTTTATACCACTCTATAAGCTTCGACTAAATCTATAGGCGTATTACTTGACTAAATTTAGCGCTACCGTTAAGCCTAAAAGACTATAATTTAAGGACTATCTAGCGTTTAAAGAGAGTAACGAATTACTATAGTCGCTTATATACTTCGTCTTTCATAGTAATAAATTACACCTAGTAGTAGCTTAAGTAGCTATTAATAAAGTATAAGAAGTAGTAAAGCCCGTTATAACTAGGGCGACAAGTAACTAGATTAATACATACTAGCTGCCCTAAAGCTATAATAGGGTCCTTAAGCCTCCTACTTATAACGTTTATTAATTTAACAATATAGCACTCTAGGTAATATACTTCTACCCTAGTGACGTATATACTAGCGTCTACTACCACTTACTTAACTACGTATAACGGGGTATAGAGAAGGCGGCGATATATAACTTTATAGTTGACTAACGCTATAGTAAGGCTCTCCTGGCCGTTAGAGCTACCCGGTAACGTAGCTAGTAGTATAAGAATATTACGGTATAACTCGAAAGGGAACTATACGTCACCTATACTTACTTAGACGACTTTCTTATAGAGGTTAAAGTGGTAGCCCTTTCGGCTTATAGCGCCTACTAACAGTAAGTTAATAGGAGCGTTTAATAAGTAGATAGCGTTACTTATAGTTAATAAGACTATACCTTCGTTAAATCCTTTCATCATAATTACTATAACGCCGCCCAAGTGCTGTATAAAGAGACCGCTATCTATATTCTTTAATGTTATTAATGATACTAATAGCCCTAGCGAAAGGAACCATTTAGTATTATTAAACCTATAATATAATAATCCTAAATCAAGTAGTATAGTGTCTAGTGTAATAGCTTGAATAGCGTTAATAGGAGTAATAAAGGCTATAGTAATTAATAGATTATTAATACTATTTAAGAGGTTTATAATCTATATACTGCCTCTTATAACAGCTGTTAAGCTACTCGGTAAGTTATTATCTCTACCGTTACCGTTATATTATTTGGGTTTTCGCCAAGTTTTTAGCTCTAGGTGCTTTATAAAGTACTTTTCTTCGCCTTTAAGGTAATATCTCTTATAGTACGTATATAGCACCTATTATGGGTTATTTCTATGCTTCTTCTTATAACACTAGTATACTTTATCTATATAGTGTGTATATATATTAGATAGAGGAGAGGGTGTGTTTAAGGGACTATTAAGGGAGACTATTATAAGGGCCTTAGGAGGAGTAAATTAAAGTACTTTCTTAAAGTGTATAGTATACGCTTAAACGGCGTTAAGGAAAGTAAGGTTATTATTATTAAATTTTATATATAAGTTACTAATAAACATAGGGTTAATAAGCTTAAATTTATAAAGTAAGATAATAGTTTTTATAGCTTCTATAAGCTAAAACTTCATACTATAAAGGACCTTTATAACCGTCTAAAAGGCGTTAAAAAAAACAGTAGAAGTACTATACTAATTTAGTTATATTATTATAAAAGCTATCGTAGTGTTTTCTACTATCTTAGCGTCTATTATCACTAAAGCCTTCTTAATACTTTAGAGTATAATATACAGCTTAACGTCCTTATCGGTATAACCGTAATAAGTGATTTAGGGGAGTACGTCACTAATAGTAGCCGTAATAGCTCTATAAACCTTTATACGTCTTTACTTATAGATATCGTTAGTATCTTTATACTCTTCTTTAGTTTCGTCATCTTTTCTAACTCTAAATACTATAGGGCCTTTTAAAAATTCGATAGTACTATAATTAATACAGGCGGACCTAAGTAGTATATACTAGCGTTTATAGTTAGTTCTAGTTAGCTTAAGAACTACGTAGGCCGTCTAGGCGTACGTATATAGCGATAAGGAATCTATAGCTTAGAATTAAGGTAATTAGTAAAGGATTAGTTAAGAAGTCGTAATATTTTTATAACTAGAAAAGAGGTGAATTTACCGGAAGTACGCGAATCAACCACACACTCATAAAACTTAGCATTAGTGGATATAAAATATATCGTTTTACTTGCAAAAGAGCGACGAATACAAGGATACACACAGCAACTTGATAAACGCGGAAAATGAGGCGCAAATAGGGATTATAACCTGTGGGATAATGTGCATGTATTCTACAGGAATGGCTAAGTGAGGCCTCTCAGGGGCAGATCCATCATATGGAACCTATCACGTGACGCACACGTGACGGCAGACAGCCAGTGGGTCCAACAACGTTCGATCGTATTATCACGTGACGACGTGGCCAACGGAACAAGTTCACGTCAGACTTGGTCCAAATGATAACGTATCTGGACTTTAATACCAACGTGAGCGTAATGTAATTGTCCTCTGTCTCCTTTTTCCTAGTGCAAGAGAGGCAGAATATGAACGCTGGCAGCTTAGTTTACTGTGAACAAGAAGCTGGCCGTAAAATAATCGCTAGCCAGGACTGTACTTTTAGGGGGTGGATGCCGCCGGGAGAAGAAGTATCGTATCGCCTGCTATATTCGGAGACCTGGTCGCAAGTTGGGCGTCTACAGTGTTTACTTCGTTTATACAGCGTTCACAGTTGATATATTGCACCAGGTGGGTGCATTACCGTTTGTGGTAAACATCGCGGTACGTGCCGGGCGCATTGGTATCACGTGAGGTAAAACGACGGTTCTGGTTATCCTCGACACACGACGAACGAGAGATAAAGTGGAACCGCTGAGGCTATCAGGGGTCGTTCTGGAGTGAAGATACCGATTCAAGGGTCTCTGCTTGTCGTTGCTTCCGAAATAGGAGATATCCAAGGTATAGTCACGAGGGGAGGGCGTGACATTGTATTCACACTGCTACAGGAGACCCAGACATGAGAAAGAAGCAAGGAAGGACACATGGACATACCATCGCCCCAGGAGGCAAATTGCGTTGCTGTTCGGGGGAAAGAGGAGTAACCGTCGGTGTGAGTCGGTGTGAGTCTGTATGTTGCGTCTTGATGAGCCCCGGCGTCCTTGTCGCTTATTGTTTTTGTCACGATAAGCTGTGGCCAGACGTTCAACATCTCCTGTTTCGGTATAACGTGATTTTCACATCAAGTGCAGATCAGACAGGGCCCGGGAAACTGCCGGACGATATGGACAGGATATCGACGGCTCACCGTTCGTCTGCACTGTGATATCCCAAACCTGTCTATGTCACATTATCTCCTGGATTTGCCTCTCTGGAAGTAATGGCCAACGAGGGGGTTGTCTTTCAGATCATTCCCCCGGAACTTGACGTTCAGAACAACTATTTTTGTCTGCTTCACGTGAGCTACTTTTAGCACAACGGTAACCTCCCTGACTTGCGCGAGAGACCAGACAGAGAGGAGTCCGGACGACTGCGGGGCGATTATACCACATTCTGATCGAACTCTTGATATTCGCACCTTTACGTCACTTTATCTCCCCAACTATACATCAGTCATCAGTCCCATGCGCATATCCACGTCGGTCCATACTCCCCACCTGCAGCATACAATCCTTTGACGTCGCAGCACGTGTATATGACTGCTTTTCTCCCTTTGGACTATCTCCTCTCGACACGTGCACTCCGATAGGCACTCGCTCTCGTCATTTCATGTCTCATCGTCTCATTGTTACTTCGTCTCGTAAATAACTCGTCTCATCATTACTTCATCTCATCACAACTCTGATCATTTATGATCATCTAACAAGCATTATATTCAATAACAAGGGCATTCTATCACGAATTCATTATGTACATCCTCCGTTTCACCCCCCGTTCACCCCCGTTCACCCCCCAAGCCTAGTACTTAATCTCAAAGCTGTACGCGTCCTGGTAGTGCATCGCCCAGTACTCGTCCCAGATGGCCTTGGTGATGGGGCCCACCTTGCCGTCGGCCACCGGCTGGCCGTCGACCGTGGTGATGGGCATGATGCCGCCGGCCGTCGTGCACATGAGGATCTCGTCGGCCTGGTAGACGCTCTCGATGGGCACAAACTCGAGGCGGAACTCGTAGCCGAGCGCCTTGGCGGCGTCGATGACGCTGCGGCGCGTGACGCCCTCGAGCACGCCGCGCGCGGGCGAGTAGAGCACGCCGTCCTTGATGAGCACGACGTTGAAGCCGGAGCCCTCGGTGAGGTGGGCGTCGCCGTCGGTGAGGAAGGGGTAGGTGGCGCCGCGGTCCTGGGCCTCGAGCATGGCGCGCGTCAGGTCGCCCCACTGCAGGTTCTTGATGGTGGGGTCAAAGGAGCCCGGCGAGATGCGGCGCACGGTGCGGGCGACGACGGCGGCGCCGGAGCCGTCGAGCTGCACGGCGGGGTCCATGACCCAGACGTAGGGCTGGATGAACATGTAGAGGCGGTTGACAATGTCCTTGGGGTCGGTGCCGCGCACGCCCTTGAGGCCGCGCGTGACGATGATCTCGACAAAGACGTCGCGGATGCCGCTCTGCGCAATCATGTCCACGAGCGTGGCCTTGACCTGCTCGCGCGGCAGCGGCAGCCGCAGGCGCATCTTGCCGCAGCTGGCGATGAAGCGGTCCAGGTGGTCGTCGAGCCGGAAGAAGCGCCCGTCCCAGACCGACGGCACGTCGTACGTCAGGTCGCTGTGCATGAAGCCCTCGTCCAGCAGCGGGATGCGCGCCTCGTGCAGCGGCACCAGCTCGCCCTCGATCCACGCCACGCCGCGCGCGTACTTGTTGTCGCTCTTTGCGAGCGCCGCCGTGCGCTCCTCGTACGCGTCAAAGATCTTCTTCATGGTCGCCATGGTGCTGGTTGGGGGTAGTGTTGGATGTGGGCGTGTTGGCAGTGGAAGGGTCGAGAGAGGAGGGGACTGTTGGCTGGATAGGAATCTGAATGTGAACAGAAGGGGAACACGACGGACACGGTATCGTCGAGATAAATAGTATTCAGGAAGTGCGTGGATGGATACGTCACGGCTCGTCCTTCTTATTCAGGCGATAGTCTTTTCCTCAATTAAAAAAAGAAAAAAAAAACTGCCTGCCGTGCCCCTCGCCGACCGCGCTCACACGTCCATCCCACCGAGAGCTCATTTCCGTTTTCGGTAGAACGGCGGAAGGGGCAATACAAACCCGACATCCGACATCCGACATATGGAGCCATAATAGTTGCCGCGACGTTAGTTGGTGATAGTAGTGTCGTTGGTGCCTGCCGTGGGGGTGTCAGAGCCGGTCGCATATCTCCTATTGAAATAATTCCTATTTGGGACTAGCGCAAGTATCAACTGACGCCAAAGGCAGGAACCACAGGCACATGGCAACTGCCAACTAACGTCACAGCGTCACCATCCACTAAATCCACTGAAGCCGCTAACTGGAAAGCAACGACGCCCCAGTTCACTGCACTATCCACATTAATACGGGCTAGATGTCGTTGGTTTCCGACATGGTCGGCATTGTCACTTTCTCCAATAAGCTGCAGCATTCAACGTCACTCCAGGGCGAGGTAGCCTGACAGCTTTAAGCATCTAGACAGCTTATCGGCTTATCAACGCCAGCATGTTGCAGAGGGGATAATCAAAAGACGTCGATACATGTCATGGCAAATCTATCAGTAAAAGCAAAGCTACAAAGCAGCAACCCCTGCGGTTCCTGCACCTCCTACATACCCACACACCCTCACCCTCCGCCTACAGAGACGCCGCCACGGTCTGCGCCGTCGGCAGCAGCGCCTCCACCGTCCGCACCGCGTCCAGCGCCATGCCGTAGCCCGCCTGGTAGCCCGTGCCGCCGGCGCCGTAGTTGTGCACCAGCGCCCGCGCGCGGCCGCCCACGACCAGCTCGACGCGCTCGACGCGCGCCCCGCCCTCGCGCGAGGGCCGCAGACCGGACGCCACGGCCAGCACCTCGGGGCCCCGGCCGCCGTTGCTGCGGCGCAGCTCGGACGACAGCGCCGTGGTGCGCGCCAAAATGTCCTGGGTCTCGTGGCCGTAGGTGGCGTGGGTGCCGACGTGTTTCTGCAGGTAGCCGCCGAGGATGACCTGGTCGTTGGACAGCGGGCGCGGGATGACGTATGTGATGTAGCCGTCGCCGTAGCGCATCATGTTGCGGGTGACGCCGGGGGCGCGCACGACGAGCACCTGGCCGCGCGTCGGGTAGCACTGGGGGTCCTGGACGCCGGCGAACGAGGCGGCGGCGAGGCCGATGCAGTTGAAGACGACCTCGGTGGTGGGGCCGACGGCGGACGGCAGGTCGGCGACGCGGCGGCGGACAAACGTGACGCCGGCGGCCTGCAGCGTGGCGTGCAGCCACTGCAGGTGCTTGGGCGCGTGGATGGTCACGGTGTTGAAGGTGACGCCGAACGCGGCGCCCGCGGGGAGCTGCGCCGGGGTCAGGACGGCAAACTGCGCGGTCAGCATGAAAGGTCGGACGGCCAAACCTCATGTCGCAGGCACATTGGCACTCACGTTCTCCAAGTACTCCGACATAATCTTAATCTTGTCGTTGGGCACCACGTCGTCCCAGATCTCCGTCGACGGCGTGCGCGCCACAAACGCCGTGTCCGCGTGCTGTGTCGCCAGCTGCAGCAAGTGCCGGTACCCGAGACGGTCCCAGCGCAGCGCGTTGGCGTCGCTGCCCGAGATGGACGAGTAGTTGCAGCCCGCCCAGGGCGATGTGTAGTCGGGCGCCGTGTCGCCCGGCATGTACTCGGCGACGATCGTCACAAGGTGGCCGAGGCCCTTGCGCGCCAGCACGAGGGCCACATCGAGGCCGATGATGCCGGCGCTGCCGTTGAGTTAGCTGCGGGCTTTGGGGCCTATTTTGGAAGGGGGACGAATGCGGACCTACCCGAGGATGACAATGCTGTCTTTGGCTGTCCAGGTGGCCATGGCGACGGCAAGGGTGTATGTGTGTGTGTGTGTTCGTGGTTGGGCGTATCAATTTCGAGACGATGGGATGCTCTGTGGTGGAAGAGAGTTGGCAGCCAAAGAGATGTGAAATGATAAGAGGTCTCGTGGACCAGAAGAGGGGCGGGGCTGTTGAAGAAAAGGGAAGGAGAGAAGCAGCGCAGCCGGAGAGAGGTCTTTCCTTTTGGGGAGTATCAAGTTCTCTTACTTCGAGACCACTTCTACAAGTTCTAAGTCACGTCTTGCGATGTTCTTGTGACACAAAACTGTGGAGGGCCTTTCATGCATTTTGACTGGGCCGGCGTACCGCGGCCAAGACTACGACGTACTTTAGAGCCCACAAACGGACGGACCCAACAATGGAAAGATACGTCGTCAGATTGTTCCTATCCGATGGGGGACATGGCATAAAACAGCAAAAAAAAAAAAAAAAAAAAAAAAAAAAAAAAATCAAACAAAATTAAGCCGATAGCTATCGAGCATTCCTAGACAGGCAGTTCCTTGCGTGGCTTTCGTTCACACGTATGTGTGCAGTCAAGGCCCGACCGGCGAGGCAAAGGCCATCGCGCAATACTCCGCAGACGACTACTGACCGAGACCGATATCGGCGCTAGTCCCAAACAGGAGATGTTAATACGGAGTGGGCAGAAGGTGGGCTAGCTGGCTCACCACTGCGAGGAGTGGCAAAGGGAAAGAGGGAACAAGGGAACGAGGCAAGCGCGGTCCACTGCCCGATAGGATGGCCATTGTGCGGAAAGTGCGATCGGATGCTCTACACGACGGCCTTCTTCCTGTTTGGGTATATCATCCACAGGGCACTCCGTGCTCTGCGTCCGGTCGTGCCTGCTGTTCGTGCTGCGTGTGCTGACATCTTGGTGATCCGATCGCCATTCTCCTTTTTCTCCTTTCTCCTTTTCCAGTCATATCAACAGCACCCTCAACGGATGCGATGCCAACGACGAGAGAAGCTGTCAATGTCCCGATCTGTTCATCACCGGGTCTGTTGATGGCCGTGATCCACTTGCCCGTCGCAATTCCCTCTCCAGGCAGTGTCCACCACTGAGACAATTCCCTTCCTTGGCAATCAACACTGCAAAGAAAAAACGACAGGCATCAGTCCTTTCTTCAGGAGCCTCAGATCGATCGTCTGCCACCATGGCACAGGTCCAGACCCCCCGCGAGTTCAAGTTTGTTGGCGGTCCCAGCCGCAAGAGGCGCCGCAACGGCACCGCGCCCGCTGCCACGACGTCATCGCCGTCGCCCACCTCCTCGTCCAAGCAGGCGAAGCGAACTAGCGCTTCCTCTGCTGCCGGCCCTGTCCACTCTCCGCGCGGCGCGCCTCAGGACGCCCCTGCTGTGCACCGTCCGCTGCCGTCGAGTCCGCTGGCCCTGTACGATGTCGATCTGCTGGCGGGATCGCCGCGGTCCGTCTTTGGGCGGATGCCGATGACCGGCGACGGCAGTGACGGCGTCCATCCGGACATCACCAACACCGTTGCCGCGACTCTGGTTGGCCTTGCATCGTCGGGCCATGCTGCACACGCCCTCGGGCAGGCCCAGACCACGCCGCTGCCGCACCACTCGTCGTCGCCCGCAAGCACGGACAGCAGCTGCGCGAGCATCCACAACGCCGCTGCAATGAACGCGGAGCCGATTGGCTCGGCTGGACATAGAGACAGCTTCTACACAGCCAACAGCAGCAACAATAACAACAGCAGCAACAGCCGCTATGGCAATAACACACCCACGCCCGGCCTCGAGGGCATGCTCGACTGGCCTGCTGAAGAGTTTATGAACCCCTTCTTCCCTGCTGTCACGCTGGATGCCGCCATGTTCGGTGGGAACAACGCCAACAACGCCAGCCATGGCAGCAATGGCAGCAATGCCGCTGCCGCCATGCAGTCGACATCGACCATGATGCTGCCGCTGCCGTCGCCGTCGCCGCCGCAGATGTCGTCTCTCCCCGCCCTTGCGCCTCCTTCCCACACGGCCAATGCACTCGCCGACGATGTCGAGGAGCTGCCCTCACATCTCGACACGCTCTCGGCCATCCAGCTGCCCTCGCCGTTGTCCGCCTTTTGCTTTGACGCGAGCGCAAACCATGGCAAGCAGGTGCAGCTGCATCAACAACACCAGCAACAGCAACAGCAACAGCAGCACCTACACCAGCAACTCCTGCAGCACGCGACCATCCCTGCCGATGCTCTGTTCATGGCCACCTCGCCGCGTATGTACGCACAGCCCTCCGTGCTCTACGACACGATCTCGCGCATCTTCTTTCAATGTATGTTCTTCCTGCACGACCCTCATACTCTCACCGTCCTCCTCTGACCATACAGATGACCAAGAGTTCTGCATCCTCCCGCTCACCTGCGACTTTGCCGCCAACCCCTTCCGCTACAACATGCAGGCCATGCAGCAGTCCAGCCTGCTGCGTCACTGCATTCTGGCCCTCTCCTACCGCCACGTCGACCACGACACCGGCGCCTGTACCAGTGAGGCCACTGCGTACAAACGCCGCGCCACGCAGATGCTGCAGGACAGGATCCACACCGAGGCCGCCGGCGAGAGCCCGCCCGATGCATCGCTGCTGGATGCGTCGATTATCCTCATGACTCTGGACGTGAGTTGCGCCACCGCAGACATCTCGTTCTCGTCTGTCCCACTAACACTTATTTTGTTTCCCAGTGCGCCACATCTGCTCTTGGTCCATGGCAATCTCATCTTCGACGCGCCAAGCGCCTCATCCAGAGTGCGCGGCCAAACAGCGCTGTTGCTGCTGCCAAGTCCGCCACATCGCCAACACCTTCAAATGCGTCGTCGGCCTCGTCCCCATCCTCAGCCTCCTCGGCATCCTCGGACGCTCCACCACGACACAGCTCCCAGCGCCTGGCCCAGCTGGGCCTGCTCGTCTGGTTCGATGTCACCCTCGCCCTCACCAGCCGCAAAGGCTGCATCTTTCCTGAGCGCACCATTATGAGCATCTTTGACCCTCCCGAGCCCACGCCAGGGCAGGAGCAGGGGCCCTCGTCGACGGCCGAGGGCGCTAGCTCCCCGGCCCTTGACTTTTATGCCATCTCCGGCTGCCCCCGCGAGCTCTTCGAGTGCATGATCCGCCTCGCCGCCTATGCGCGCGAGATGCAGATTGCGTCCACGCTCTCCTGCGTCCGCTTCGACATGGGGCCCGTCCTGCGCCTCGAGCGCCGCATCGCCCAGTGGCGGTCGCCCGCCTTTGACGACCCGGCCGGCCACCACCTGCGCGGGAGCAGTGGCAGTGGAAGCGGGGGCGCACACGTGCACAGCGCCGGCTTTGGGGGGTCGGCCGACGACGCCGAGTCGGCGGCGGCCGAGCACTTGTGGCGCACGCGCAACATTGCCGTCGAGGGCCAGGACGACGGCGGCAGCGTGCTCGACTACCGCCTGGACCTCTACCACTGCGCCGAGGCCTGGCGGTACGCCTTGCTGATCTACATTGAGCGCGTTTTCAAGTGGCAGGACCGCAAGGCCGCCCGGCGACGGGCCGAAGAGGCGGGCGACGAGGCGGGCGAGGATGCGGCAGACGGCAGCGCACAGCGAACGTCCACCGCCAACAACAGCGACCTCCTCCAGTTCCTGGCCCGCCGTACGCTCAACCACGTCACGAGCTGCCGCCGCACCACGTTTGTCCAGAAGCAGCTGATGCTCCCCGTCTTTCTCGCGGGCGCCGAGCTCCGCGACGCCGGCCTGCGCAACGACGCGCGCGACTACTGCGCGTGGTGGGGCACCAAGACCCGCTACAACATGTTCCTCACGGCCCGGGCGCTGCTCGAGGACGTGTGGCGGCGCCGCGCGGCGGCCGGCGAGGACGTGGACATATGGTGGGGCGAGCTCTTTGATCAAAAGGGCCAGCGCGGCGACAAAGAGTACTTGCTGGGGTGAAGTCTGTGTGTGGTGAAGCCACGAACTTAATGACCGTAACGAGAAACATATCATGATAAAACGTGTGTATATATACAATCTGGGAACAACAAGGCTACGCAAAACAATATAAATATACAAAGTACGGAAAAACACACGTACCGTCTCTCATTCTGTCTCTTCAGGGCTCGCGGCCCGCTACACTCCCCAGGCTGCTCCCTACAGCCGATGCGGCTTCCGTCGAGATCCCACCGACGGCCTTGCCGTTGCCGATTCGGATACTGCCGCCCTTGCCGCCACGGCGCGAGTCGATGCTGAACTTTTGCGACGCCGTCTTGCGTACCGAGTGCGACGACGACGGGCGGTCGCCTGCACCATCACCGCCCACGGGCACGGGCGTGTTCGTCCGAGTCGGCACCGTGGAGGACGTCGCGGATCCCGATGCTGACGCGTGCGCATCAACCGGGCTGGACGCGGGTCGACCGGCTACATTGTGTGGTCGGTCGGTGGCCGGATGGGACGCTGGCGCGGCCACGTCGAGAGCCGAAGACAGGGCGCGCGTTGCAGACTTGTGGCCACGGCTCGCGCCGACCAGAAGGGCAGGCTCGGGCTGCGGCGGCGTACCCGACTGGCTCCATGTGGCGTCGTCGTCGAGTAGAAGATCGTCGTCGGGTCGTTGAGGCCGCGGCTCGACCTCGAAGGCGGTGGCCAGAGCCTGCGTAGGCGGCAACCGCGACGAAACGGCGGCCGTGTGGGCGCTCTGCCTCTGGCTCTGGCTCTGGCCAAAGTCGTGGCTGTGGATCAGGTTGTCGCTATCCGACGCGACATCGCTGGCGTGCGGGGCATGACGCGCCTGGGACGGGGACGCGGCCGGCTGCTGTCCTTGCGACGGGCTGCTGCTGCCGCCGCCAGCGGGCAGGACGTGCAACGCGTTGGCCGCGCTGAGGCTCGTGTGCCGCGCGCTGCGGAACCGCGCATACTCTTCCTTGGTGTGCTCGGCGCCCGTGAAGCTGTCCAGCGCATCAAAGACGTGGCGGAACACCTGGGTGTCGACGTCGCGCGCCCACAGGAAGTCGAGATGCTCGTAGTGCGGGATCTCGGTGGCCACGGTCTGCGCCGGCAGCTCGCGCATCATGGCCTTGATGTCCACCAAGGAGTCGCTCCCGCCGTAGACCAGGACCACGGGCGTCTTGATATTGCGCGTCGGGTACTTGGCCACCTTGGTGTGCTTGGAGTGCGTCGCCAGCAGCGGGTGCACGTCGTCGTCGTACATCTGGAACGACTTGGTGCGGATGATCTGGAACCAGTGGACGACGGACTTGGTGCTCGTGTACGAGTAGAGGTGCGCGTAGGCCGCCAGCTTCTGCGACGTGGCAATGTTCTTCGTCTTCCAGCCAAACAGAAACGAGAGGCCGATGTCGATCGTGCGCACAAACACCGGCGGGTACAGGATGGACTGCCACATCGTCGCCGAGCTCAGGATTGAGCGGCGGCCAAAGAGCAGGTACAGCACCTGCGGCGAGGCCTTGACCAGCGCGTCCACAATGCCGTTCGACAGGCCGGCCGGCGACATGGCCGGCGCCAGCGCAATGAAGACGTTGACCTGGTCGTTGAGCTTGGGGTGGATGGCCAGCGAGGCAAAGGCCTGCGCCGTGCCCTGCGAAAAGCCAATGTAGGAGAGCGACTTTTGGCCGGTCGTCTCGAGGATGTAGGCGATGCTGTCGGGGATGTCGTGGAAGGCGAACTCGTCGATGGAGAAGTTCCAAAAGTCGATGCTCTTGGACGACGCCTTGACGGACTTCTTGGAGTACTTGTTGCCGCGGTTGTTGCCGAACCAGACGTCGAAGCCGCGCTCCACCAGGACAAAGGGCAGGCAGCGCTCGGCGTCGGTCGTGCAGACCCAGACTTCGCTGTTCATGAGCAGGCCGTGGTGCATGTAGATGACGCGCTTCTGCAGGCTGCGGGGCCCCGCGTTGACCTTTTGGTCCTCCTCGCCACGGCGCCATGCAAGGCGGTGCAGGCCGAGCAGGTAGCCGTCTTTGGTCTGGAAGACATGTTCCTCGGCCGTGTAGCCAAACAGGCGGCACAGCTCGACAAAGTCGGACGCGTCACGTATGGACGTCGAAATGGCTACAGATATTGGTTAGTTTCAAGGTGGAAACAGAACGACTTGTCGGAAAGGAGGCAAACATACATTTCTTGCGTTCTTCGGCTCGTTTCTGGGCTGGACTCGTGAATCTGTCAAACAGCCGTCTCGATGCGCGGTAGAACAGGCTGATGAGAGAGTTGGCTGGCCAAAGTTGTTAGCACCGGAAGCGCACAGCCGAAGCAAGCGACTGGGACTAGGTTCCGGAAGGACGTACGCAAGGCCAAAGTAAGGATGCGGATGATAGCCTCAAACGCAACGAGGAAGAAGGAGCTGACGAGAGCAGTATACTCGGTCCTAGAGAGAAAAGAGAAACGATCGTGTCAGCACCAGTCTATGAAAGAAGAGGATAGCAGCCCAAACCGGGCTCACAAAGAGCATCGACATACACGTTAAGACGTCCTATGAATGGGACCGGCATGCTGGGCAGTTATGGCCAAGTTGGCCAAATCGCAGTCGCGCAGATGGCACAGTACGTGCAAGGTCGGAGACGCAGATGCAGTCTTTTATTCTTGTATTCTCTGAACGGCGAGATACAGTCGTCAGATTGACTTTGGGCGCGCCTCGCTTTCGCGCATGGCTTTTTCTTTCGTTCTTTCTTTTCGCTTTCCGTCTGACGTCAAGGTTCGTCGCTTCGGCAGATGGAATGGGGGCGCGACGGTCGGCGTGTGGTGCGGAGATGGTCTTCGTTTGATGAGTCGGTAGAGGGCCAGAAATAATTGTGTCGCACAAATAGGGGCACATCACGAGATGTAGGAAGGCGTCGGGGTCGTTGTTTGGTTGCTAAGGGCAAGAAGGAGTCGACAACACTGAGCCAGTGGGAAGGTATGATGCATTAAGTTCTGGACCTTAACCAACCACCAGGGGTGATGTCACATGCGAATGGCAGGAAGGAGAACAGTGACGAAAGGGACTCACTAGCGCACTTTCCAAACGTGCAGAAGGCAGGCACGGCACGCTTTGCGTCGAGATGGGTGGCGCCACACGTGGCGTCCGACGTCGTCCAATCAGATGCCGTACAGCTCGACGGAAAAGCTATGATGTTTTTGGCGGGCAACTTTTCTGCTTCGTGATCGAGATACGACCAAAAGATCAGGCGGCTTCGGACGGCTTCCCAATTCCACCTCTCCCCCCTTCCACCTTTGCTATACACCCGCATAGTGGCTCTCTACAGGCAACTCACACACCATGCCGAGCTCATGTAAAGAGATTCGTACGTTGCGAACGTCACGGGCTTCGTTTTCTCTTCTGTTTTCCCGTTGCTGCATCTGCTAACGGTTTTGCACGCCCTCCAGGTGCCGCTCTGGCCCAGTGCCTCCAAGAGTCCGACTGCGTCATGATCCACCGCAACTCCGCAGCCGACTGCCTCCGCCCACCACTGTCCGACACCCTGCCGGTCCAGTGCCAGCAGCTCCGCAAGGGCTTCGGCGAGTGCCGGCGCGGCATGATCGACATGCGCAAGCGCTTCCGCGGCAACCAGCCGGCCTCGGCCAAGATGCTGCAGACGAACCACGACGACGCCTCCGCCGACGAACAGAAGGGCAAAGAGGGCTACCAGCTGTACGCTGGCCGTGCGGCGTTTGGCGGCGTCGTCAAGGAGACGTCGGGCAACGAGAAGGAGGCGCCGGATTGGCGTGAGTTGGAAAACGAAAAGTACCGCAAAGAGCTGGCGGCAAAGAAGCCATGACCAAGAGAGTGAAGGATGTAGACAACGATTGCAGGATTCGTTACAGAAGGCATTCACACAGAGAGTGGTTGCCAAACATAAAGGCAGGAGCTGTTACACATGAGATACAAGCACATAACGGCGTTGTTGGTTTAATTGTTTTCTGGGCGTTTGGTTATTTCACAGGCTCGGGTGTAAAAAAGTACCTCTGGGTTGCAATATACCATCTTTTCTCTTCACGAATGGGTCCGTGCCGTTGTCTGATCCGTTTCTTCCCTCGGTTTGACGCTTTCAGCATTCGCCTTACAAGAAAGCTCAAGCCGCGAGGTTGTTTTACATTAACACAGTATGCGTCAAAAGGATGTGTCAGCAAACACGAGAATAAGAACAAGGAGCCAGCTGCCAGGGTCTCGGGCGAGGGTTGCCAGCCTTGAGAAATGTATTCTGCGACGTATGCACTTCTTCCGAGCGGGACAATACGGGATTCGAGTGCGAGTTCAGGAAGAATGCGAAGAAGACAGATCAAGCCACGCCACAGTTTAAGAAACGGGTTGATCCAGGCATGAAGAACAACCCCTTTATCCAGCTTTCGTTCAAGTACATTGTACTCGGTACGTCGTAAAAGCTGTTATCTGTTGCCTGGTACAAGTCTCAATACGAAGTATCTCGGTTTCGTTTTTGCGAGAGGGAAGTCGGAGCCTGTTGTAAGGATGCCCACGGAGTACAATGCACAAAACCAATTGCACGTCTTGGCATTTCCGTTTTGCCGTCCAACTGGATCAAACCTCGCTGTTTGCTTGCTGTATGCAGGCAGGAACGCAGTCCCAGTGGCTCAATCAAGGATGGCCGTCGGTCCCATGAAGAATGAAATGTTTGTGCGACGTTCTTCGTACGCAGCTGTGCCAGGCTCTTGTAGCCGGCCGACGTACTGCGTATTTAAGCAACCGTGTTGTATTATCGGCTCGTAATACGAGTGCAGGTGGTCGTGTAGAGATGTGCAGTGGTTTGGAGACTTTGACAAAGAATCCATGGAAGAGAAGCGTGTTTTGCCTCCGCCATTTGAGCTTTCCCCTGGGTTCTAATATGCAGGGACAGTAAAGTATAGCCAGCTCTTGCTTTTTCCAGTTGTCTCTGTAGCTGTTATGGACACTGTGATTGTGAGACACGTACACACAAGCGACAGTGCTCTCAATCAGGGCGACTCCATATCGGATGTTGCACGTCTTATCAACCCTTTCCCAGCAACAGACGACGGCGCAGGAATGACTCGTTGCACAATCGTACGGAGTATGATTGTGGGTGCAAAAGAGCCACCAAATGTCCTGTCGCGCGCTCACCTGCTCTTCTTGGTCTACGGCGAAATCAGATCGCATGGCATGAGCCAGTTCCACTAGTATTGACAGACGGAGTCGCGTGCCGACTGCATAACAGCGGCCAGCGGAAACTTCTTCCCTGAGCTTCATCTACAGTGTACAAAGATTAAAACTCAGTGGATTCTCCCACTCGCCCCAGCGGGTTTGGTCTCCACATCAAAGTGACTAGCGTTGCGTCCCGCAGTATGAACGGCCGTCGGTGACATGCGCATACGTAAGTGATCCACATTATAATTCCTCGATGCTTTAATAACTACGGAGTACGGAGTAATACCACGTACTTTCCCATTGTAGCCACGGTACGTGCCGGCCTCACTGACATATGTCGAAGCATCTGGAAAGGAAGGAGTATCTTACAACGTCCCCGGACATTGTCGAATGCTCTTTCCCAGGTGAGAAACGGCGCCATTTGTGTTGCAAGACAGAAGGCATAACCGGCATGGAGCGCGTCGAACACGACGGCGTATATCAACGACGTCGCCAGTGGAAATAAACAGTGGGCAAGTCCAACCAGCGCCGGGTGGCAAAAGGGCGTAATAACTCAATAATACGGACTACTTCATACGTGCGAAAAGACCAGAAAAACAAGATTTTGCGCCGCGACTTTAAAATGAGTCCCAGTCTAAAACTCTAACATCGGATGAGCACGCGAGCAGTTTTGATGCGCCCACGGGCAGCCGCCTTTTTGGCAAAAGACTTGTCCATGCAATGCACCATATTGACGTAAGTCGGACTGGACAAGTGGACTTCTGCTCCGTACGATGTACTCCGTCTCACTGAATTCATGCCCCGTCAACAGTCCGTTAGCGACACCCGTAGCTAAGGGGGAGATCTTTGTCACTTTGGCCGTTGGTGGAGAGGGGACTGACAGGAACTTGCCTGCACTAAAGTGAACCCTGCCTGCCAAGAAGGAGCCGTTCCTTGGTAGAAACGGGCAAGTTGTTGACCCCGTCGCAAAGATCGAACCTGCAGAACTCCTGCTTTTGTGTCGCCTTGCTCCGTCCATATTGGGACCGTAGCAGGCCATATCAGACCTGCAACACAGCAGGCATTCGTAAAGTCTGCTTCGCTTTCGGGGGAAAGGCAAGACAGCCTTACTAGAACCATAGGACAGAACTGGTCACTTACAAAGAGCATAAAACAGAACACGAAAGACAAAGGAGGCGAAAGACGTCGAACCAGCGAGGTCCTGCCTGCCGCATACCCTCCCGTGGCCTTCCTGATACCATCCAACTCGACACTTTGAACAAAACAGCCCTTAGACTTGGCAGCATTTTCTTTATCTTGGCGATTGTCCCAGTGTTCCTTCCCAACCGAGCCTGGGCGACTGTTCGCTTCCTGCCCTGCTTGGCATTGTGATTTATGCGCGAGTACTCGTTGTGTTCAGCGCGTCGTTCCGGCTCCTTGCTGATCCCCATACTTTCTGCTTGCCCTGAATCCGACATGTTCTCTTGGTTTTGCCTTTCTGCTATATTGTCTTTTTCCAGTCGATATCTCCCTTTTCCTCCGTTTAATCTTTCTTCGTCGTGGTTTCAAACTCGCCCAACGCTCCTTCCAATTTATTCGATCTGCCAACTTACACGGAAACCACGTCCAGGGGTCTTCATCGCACCTTCCCGCTTTCCTTTCCGAGCTCCGCAAGTCTAGCTGCATCCTTTCTGGCAGGTGCGCACGAGACCAGGCTGGCCATTGTCGCGTGCCTTCCTGTATTTCGCAAAGGAGATAAAGAGCATCGTGCAGATGATGTTTTGATATTTTGTGCTTCAAAAGACGAGCAACAAGCCAGCAAAGTTTTTGTTTTGCTACCAGCGAACCGGCCTCCCCAACGAACAACACACGATTCTATTGCGTCGCAACGTCCACCAAAACGGCAAGCAGCAGTCGCAATCACGATCCCAGTGGCCGACAGAAGACGCAGCCGCTTTTTCAACGTATCTCGACTTCGTTTTGATTTTCTACAATTTCCTATTCCTTACCAGAGACACAGCGGTCCTTCAAACGCCTCCAAAGGTTTGATGAGGGCCACAGTCGACGGGCATACATCGACGCCCAGTAATTCCCCATCGAAACACCACATTCACGAGAAAATCGAGGCACCCACTGGGCTTTTGACGTATTGAGCGACGGCATTGCACGACGCAGCCCGTGGCAAGCCCATTGCGCTTCACTCCCACACAGCACGGCCAATTACAGCGCCCGGGACTACGGGCCCCTCCCAAGCTCTGCCCGCATGGTAGTTCTCTTTTTTGGGCGGTTGCGCCGCCGGCGTTTGCTGATTCTTTTCACCTTTGTCGTTTGCTTGACCTTTTACATGACCTTTTCGCCCAAGCAGCCAGAATATGAGGCGGCATCGCTGTATATGTCGCCCAGCACCTCAGAAGAAAAGCTCAACCCCGCAAAACACAGAGCCCAGCCCGCAGTAGGAGCTGCCGACGACGACTTAATATCCGGCAGCGAGATCAGCGCCGGAGGGACAATCCGGAAACAATCCGGTTTGGCCGCAGGAGACACCGGCATAGCGACCGACGCCAACCTCCCTACCGACACCGACCTCGAAGACGAAGAGGCCGCAGAAGAGGCTGAAGAAAAGGCCAATGCAGCAGCATCAGTCAACAATGCGAATGCGCTAAAGACGGAATCCCAACTGAAAGCTCAGAGAGAGTACGACGCAAAGAAGACGGCCAGGGCCAAGGACAGGACCAACAACGAGGAGGAGAAGCCTGCGAAGCCGAGGGAACCCACGCTCGCCGAGCTTTTGGCCAAACCCATGGATTCTATGGAGTACGGCACCACCGCCCGGCCGCCGATCAAGGGCCTGACCAACGTCATTGCCGACCTGCCTGTTGAGCTGATTGTTGGTGACAAGACTGAGGGCGGTGTCCCCACGCGTTCCACGCCCGCAGGCCTCTTGCGCCGCCGCCGCTTTGTCTTTGTCGGCGACGTGCATGGCCAGCGCAAGCCGCTCGAGGCGCTGCTCGACAAGATCGACTTTGAGGTTGGCAACGACCACCTCATCTTTGTCGGCGACCTGATCAACAAAGGGCCCGACAGCGCCGGCGTTGTGCAGCTGGCCATGGAGCTGGGCGCCAGCGCCGTGCGCGGCAACCATGAGGACCGCGTGCTCGTGGCCTACGAGTCGCTCCACGCGTCCGATGCACACCGACCGCCACGGGTCAAGCCCAAGAAGGCGTCTGCCGGGACCGAGGCCGAGACCGAAGCGGAAACCGAGGCGGACACCGAGCGGAGGCGTCTTGCGGCTCTGGCCAGCATTGAGGCCGAGGGCAAAATCGAGCGCGCCGAAGCTGCGCTGCAGCGAGAGGCGGACCGTGAAGAGGAAAAGGCCAAGAAGGGCAAGGGCATTCTGGCACTGTTGGGCCTCAAGAAGGAGCACGAGAGCGAGGAGGACATTGTCGACCACGACAAGGCGGTCGCCGAGCTCAACATTGACCCACTCGAGCAGAACCCCTTCTCGCACGGCGACGCGGCCGAGCGCGCCACCGCCGCCACCCTGACGCCCGAGCAGGCCCAGTGGCTGTCGGCGCTGCCCGTCATCCTGCGGCTCGGCCCCATTGCGCCCTCGGCCGCCGCCCCCCTCTCGGACGCCGCACGGCAGGCCAACGCCAAGTCGCCCTTTGCCCACAACGACGTGGTCGTCGTCCACGCCGGGCTCGTGCCCGACCTGCCCCTCGAGCAGCAGGACCCCTATGCCGTCATGGTGATGCGCAGCCTCGTGCACCCGGCCGACGAGGTGCGGCACGAGCGCGCCCGCCAGATCGCCGAGGCGCGGATGCGCATCGAGGCGCGCGGCCGCATCAAGAACACCGGCCCCATCAGCGTGCCCCAAGGCCGCGTCGAGGCCGAGTACCACCGCCTGCAGAAGCGCGCGTACGGCGCCGACCCGCACCACCCCCGCCGCCGGCCACCCAGCCCTGTGGGCAGCTCACCGCGCCGCAGCCGTGCCGGCGACAGCAACGACAACGGCAACGGCAACGGCCACCCCGAGCCGGCCGACCATATCCTGCTGCCCATCGAGGGCCACTTCCGCGAAGGCACGGATCGCGTGCACTGGGCCGCGGTGTGGAACCAGGCGCAGCACGCCATGGCGGACCCGGCGAACCGCACGACCGTCGTCTACGGCCACGACGCCATTACAGGCCTGTTGCTGCCCGAGACCGTGCCGTCGGGCCTGTTCAGTCTGTTCAGCAGCAGCAGCAGCAGCAACAGCGGCGGCGGCGGCGGCGGGGGTTACAGTGGCAGCGTCATTACCGAGGAGGACACGGGCTACACGTTTGGCCTGGACTCGGGCGCCGTCTACGGCGGCAAGCTGACGGCGCTGGTGGTCGAGGCCGATGAGAACGGCGTGGTCAAGCACCGCGTCGAGCAGGTGCAGTGCCCAGCCGTTGCGCCCAAGAAGTATGCCGACTAGAAGAGGACGTCTGCTCCAATTTAAATTGTGTCGGCCGGGCTCTTTTTCATTACATTTTAGCATTGGGTGGCCTTTTCTGGATAGCAGCATACCCCCGTTTTTATGCGTGGCATCTTGTCTATATTCTTATATTTGTTTTGTTTCCTTCGGTTACATTTTCTCCAGGATGGACAAGCGTCGTGCATCTTGTCGAACTCCAGACACGTACGAATTTTCTTTTGTTGCCTCTGGTACATATTCGGCGTTGGGATTGCATTTTCAGGATATTTACCATTACGTTTTTGAGCTTTTTGAATAAACATCTCTCAAGAGAACAAATGGGCAGTATCTCACCGTGGACTAAAACGTGCTCTCGAAATTTACGTGATTCTGCCGCCTTTGTTCACCGTACTGAATATGTTCGAATCCAGTCTTATTTGGGTTATTTAATGTATGTACCGAACATACCATGTTCCAATTTTTGTTTCGCCATGTGTATATTCCGCCGCGTCGCTTGTTTCTGTCTCACACCGTTGCTCAGAGCCCGTCAAAAGTCAGACCGTCACGCTTATGCGCTCAGCTTGGCCTTGATGATGTCCTTGAGCGTCTCGGCGTCGGCCGCAAACTTGCTGATGCCCTCGCGCAGCTTCTCGACGGCCATCTGGTCCTCGTTGAAGTCGAAGCGGAAGGTGGCCTCGTCGGAGATGTAGGTCTTCTTGGGGATGTCCAGGGACGCGGCGCCGGCGGCGTCCAGCTTCTTGGGGACAGCCTCATTGGAGTTGAGGAGCTCCTCGAGCAGGGCGGGGGAGATGGTCAGGTAGTCGCAGCCCGCCAGCTCGGTGATCTCGCCGGTGTTGCGAAACGACGCGCCCATGACGATGGTCTTGTAGCCGTACTTCTTGTAGTAGTTGAAGATGGCCTGGACGGAGGCGACACCCGGGTCCTCCTCCTTGGCGTACGTCTTGCCGGTGGAGGCCTTGTACCAGTCGAGGATGCGGCCGACGAAGGGCGAGATCAGGAAGGCACCGGCCTCGGCGGCGGCAATGGCCTGGGTCAGCGAGAACATGAGCGTCAGGTTGGTGTTAACGCCGTGGTCGCGCTGCAGGATCTCGGCGGCCTTGATGCCCTCCCAGGTGGAGGCCACCTTGATCAGGACACGGTCCTTGGAGATGCCCTGGGCCTTGTACAGCTAGAGCGACGAGACGTGTTAGCTGTTGTCGGGTCGAGATTAAGTCACAAAGTCAAAAATCTCAAGTTCACCGCTCGGGGCGTGTACGCACGTCAATGATGTGCAGGGCCTTGGCGACGGAGGCCTTGGTGTCGAAAGACAGGCGGGCGTCCACCTCGGTGGAAACACGGCCGGGGACGATCTTCAGGATCTCGCGGCCGAACTCGACCAGGATGGCGTCGAGGGTGGCATCGACCTTCTCGTCGAGAGTGCCTCCCTGCTTCTTGCCGATGGCAACAGCCTCGTCAATCAGCTTGGCGTACTCGGCCTTCTTGGAGGCGGCCAGAATCAGCGAGGGGTTGGTGGTGGCATCCTGGGGCTTGTACTTGGCGATGGCTGCGAGAAGAGTGTGAGTTTTCCAAACGTTGTGTTGAAGTATCAATTGCGCATCATAGATCATAGGTACGGGAGAGACGAACAAGCAAAGTCACCTATGAGAAAGCATTGTTAGCCAATTGCGACACAAAATGACATCAGAGCCAATGACGGAACGAGATGAGGACGCAACATACCAGAGTCGGAGACGACGACCTATGCGAGCAAGTTGACGTTGGTTAGCCAAGAAGCTCTCATAGAGACAAAGGGAGAAGAGGCATAGCCGATCCAGCTGAAGCTTCAACCACCAGGAGGCATCTGGCTTGCTTTCCCTATTTCCCTATTATCGCAAAAGGAATTGGAGTGGATAGAGCGCAGCCGCGACCATGGTGGCGATTGCGGGTAGAGTGAGGATGGTGCTGTTGCTTACCGTGCCAGCGGCCTTAAGCTGGTCAAGAGAGCTAGACATTGTGAATCGTGGAAGGAATTGTGGCGGTTGGAGAGAAACCTGGGGGAAAGTTCGTGATTGTTGAAGCTTGGATGTAAAGGAAAAAGGGGAAGAAAAGGAGAGAAGAACAAGAACAAAAGAGGAAAGAAAGAAAAGAAAAAAAAGAGAAGGAAGGCCCGGGAACAGCTCACGAGCTTGGCCTTGCGCTGTGTGGGTAATATAACCATCGCTGTTTCCTCCGGCCGCTGAATTATCTCTCACGCGGTTGCTGTATCGGGACGAGGGTGGTGTCGCAGAAAAAAGGAGGGGCGATGGGCGGCGTCATGGAATTTGCCCCTCCCTTGTCTTGCCTTCAGGGTCGCCTTCTAGGTCGCCTTTTGGTTTCCTTTGAGACGGGCACCTTCTGACCTGCAACCTTTGCGCGCTTTCTCCAAAATTGGAGTTTGCATCTCCAGATCTCCCCCAACGACCTTTTCCGCGGCAGAACAGACAACAGGTGGCATTTCTCGCTGTGTTCACATTGGTGCTGTTCATAAGGGAAAGAGCGCCCCAGTGCTCGTAATTCCAGCCTTCCGAATTGGGTCCGATGATGTCCACCGCTACCGGAAGTAGCTGTTGCGGTTTGCCGTGTGCTGTCTCGCTGGAAGGAGCGATCAGAGGCGAGCCGACCACCCATTCCACCCATTGCGCCCACGCCCCCATACGCACTGCGCGCCTCGTCGGCCAGTTCCTTACAACGACCCGATAAAATTTCCGGATAAAACCAAGGCTCGTTAGTTTTGTCAGAATTGGCATTGCTTAGCAAATCCGTAAACGGAAGCTTTCGCAAGCGTCTTCGAAGCACTGTCTTGTTTCATTGTGGTCGCTCTTTCCTCACACGGTAATTACTGAAGCGTATGCTTGTTCTTTCCTGCTTCATCACGTCTTACAATTCCTTACTCACTGGCTGGCCATTGCCTACCGATTCGTCCAAGCATTTAGCATTATGTGCCCCTAGCTCTGCCTCCAATGGCAAGTCGTCTTCCAGTGTTAATGCCTCTGTCCTTATTCAGCTCCCCACAGTTGTCACGTATGCATATACGTGGTCTGCATCCCGCTTGATAAGCTGTTTAGATATAAAATATAAACAAACGTAAATATATCCAGCAATTGCAGAATTTCTGGGGGATAAGCCGGCACGAGCACTACTGAAGGCGCAATACAGCAAGGGAAAAGGCCGTGTCAGACCACCTGACGAGCTCTGTAACAAAGCTGAAGCGTTTTGCGGAGCAATTGCTTGGCTGTCCGAGGGGCATCCGATGGAGAGCAACGTCCCTCGAACGTATTACCAGACGGAAAGCATACAAACTTTGTCGTGGAAACCGTCGCTGTAAAGCATCCTACTGCGGCCTTTTCGCACTTCTTGGCCAACGCGCTACTTCCGTCATATGCCGTACGCTTTTTGTTGGGAGCCTGACTGGTTGGCTCTTTCCTCATTCACATCTTCTTCACCAGGCCGGTCGGCTGCCCGGTAGAGTTTTGGCGGGGGAGGGGTCAAACGCTATGGCGACCCACTGTGCTCACACGCCCCCGGCTTCCTCTGGTGGTGGTCTCCACCCGAGCACCGGCCATGGTTCAGTACTGACAGCTTATATCAGCTGCCACGAGCTCTCTGCCAGGTGGCAGTACAAACCAGGCAGGAACGGACAGCAGACCCACTTTTGTCCCAAAAAAATATCGTCCTGTTCCAATTGCCAACATCGCGTCGTTGCATTCCCGTTCGGCGCAAAAACGGAAGCATCACGCACCCGCAGGCACGACCACACCGAGCCCTCCCCTTTCTATTCACACCGCCCATCCGCGTTTGCCTCCTGCCACCGCCGCCATGAGCTTCATGCCCGTCAACCCCCGCCCGATGCTCCAGGAGCTCGTGGGCAAGCCGGTCGCCGTGCGGCTCAAGTGGGGCGAGACCGAGTACAAGGGCGCGCTCGTGTCGATTGACAGCTACATGAACCTGCAGCTGTCGGACACGGAGGAGTACATTGACGGCGAGAGCACCGGCCAGCTCGGCCAGGTTCTGATTCGGTAGGCAAGCCTCCTCCCCTTGTCGATGCGGAGGAACCATGCTAACAAACAAACAAACAGGTGCAACAACGTGCTGTGGATTCGCGGCGACGACAAGGACACGAAAATGGAGGACTAGACGCGACGGGGGAGAGCATACAAGTGGTCGGTGAGCGGGTGAACCGACGAGTTGAGCCGATGCCACGCCGCAGCAGCCGCGGGCGCGATCCACGACAACGAACCCGGGGCGACCGCCCAGAACACAACCGTTGCCGCGGCCGTTACAACTACTACCCGCCAGGCACACCGACGCAGATCGTGTACACGACAGTGGGCAGTGCCTCGATGGTGGCGTGCGACACATACGCGGGTCGGGATGGATCGACGAGATATCCGTTCGTGGAGAACAACCGGCGTTTTTTGTTTTTATGGCACAGCATGTTGATGTGCCTGGCTTTTTGCTTGTCACCTTTTGGCCCCGGCAGCATTGTTGGCTTTCTGTTAATCTTTTTCTTTTCTTTGCTCTCTTCCTACAAGGCAAGGCGTCAAAAAGGGAATCGTTTCTGTTTGCAGCTTTATTCTATGTAGCTAATTGTCCACTCAGGTCGTGGTGTGTTGTGTTTTGCAGATGAGATGCTAGCCAGTGACGGCGATGTGATGAGACGGGTCCGGGTGTCGAATTCTCTTCGACCTTTGGACCCCTTTGGAGCTGTCTGTATTGCATGGCCAACTTCCCCAGTATTGCCAGCCTCCTACATAAACGCGTGGTGAGATGAGGCTCATGGAAATGTCAATCGGCAGGTGCAAAAACGCATACATAATCAATATGACAATGTGGGAGACGTGGGTTTCTTGGCCGTGCCGAGATGCTGAATTTACATCCCACTCACAATCCAACTTTGTTCTATTTAACGTCGTCTCATAGACTCATATGTTTGGCCATCACACTCATCTCAGGTACATGAGATGACAGTATGTCCTCCGCGCAGCACAGACGGCTGAGCCCTCCTTCGTTCGTTCCTTGTTGTTTCTTTCGTATCATCCCAGATCTCATCTGCTCTCTCTGGCAACCTCATTCTTTGTCATCTCTACTTTTCCTCTCTTCCCTCTACTTTCAACGCACTCTCTTCCTACTACCTCAACCATCCACTCTTCACCTACCCTCCACATTCACATCATCCTCTCGTTTGTCCGTCGTCTCCAGACAGAACCATGGATGACGGTGACGACTATGACTATATGCAGGCTCACCCGGCCATTGAGGTGTCCTTCACTTGGACCTTGGAGGAGCTTCGCGGCATTGCCCACGATGCCGCTCCTGGTCCCGAGGACCTTTTTCGTGCCCAACGCTCGCTCCTGCGCACGGCCACCGCGCGCATCGCCCGCAAAGGCCTCAGCACCGACACCGAAACCTACCGCCGTCTCGGCATCCTGATCCCTCCCTGGAAGCACCCAGCCCAGTTTGAGGCCGTGCTGCACGCCCTGCGCGACTACTGGCAGCACCACAACACGGCGGCGTCGCTCGGCGCGTCGACGCCGTTCCGGCGGGTGCGCATCAAGGCGGCCAACTACCTCCGCAAGCTCGCTCGTGGCGAGGACCACGACGTGGTCACGGACAAGGACGACAATGACCATAACCATGGCGACCGTGGTGAGGACAATGACGAGGAGGACTGCAGCCTGCCCTCGGCGACCATGATGCGCGTGTTCCGTCTCGTCAACGGCAACCTCGAGATCCCGGCGACGCTGTTCAAAGCGCTGGCCATGGCCGGGCGCATCCAGGACGCCTTCTTCCCCGACGAGTCCAGCACCTGGGAGCGAGGACCGGGCGGCCATGGGTCGGATGCCGACGATGGAGCCGATGGCGCAAGCGAGATATCCTTCGATGGAACCGAGATGGGGTTGGGGGCCTCAGCGAGCTCAGATGGCGGCGGAGAAGGCCATGGAGTCGACGACGACGACTGCGGTGTCGACGGAGACGATGTCGGTTTTGTTGAGCGCGATGCTGTCGAGGTAGCACCGCAGGTGGACGTCCAGATTCGTCAGGCTACGGCTCAATTCCTACAGAAAACGCAAGTGGCGCGCACCGGCAGCTGCGATAGCAACAGCAACCTAGCACAGGGCGGCCATTCGGGCGGTGGCGCTGTCGGAGGCATGGACTTTAATCTCCTCCCGGAAGTGGTGCGTCGCATGATGGGCTTTGGCAACAGCGCAGCCTCAGCCTCAGTCCCGCCAGCTTTGCCGGGACCATCTAATATTTTGGTTTGCCCCGTGCCCGTCATGCTTATGCCAATGGCCATGGGTCTGGAAGGCATGGGTCAAGCAGGCATGGACCAGGCCATGATGGATACCATGCAGAACATGACAAAACAAAAGTCAGGGGCCAATGAAGGCGGTGGAAGGTCTCGGCTGCCTGATCGGAGGCTCCATCCCGATGTCAAGGTGAAGAAAGAAGCCGATGCATCCGCCAAGCCCATGACGACTCTACCTCCGGCAGGTACGATCGGCACCAAACGGTCCGTCCCGCCCAGTGCAGCTTCCTCGCCAAACAACCACAAGAAAGCCAAGACAATCGAGTCGGTGGGCGGCAGCGCCTTGTCTGCTGTTTCATCTATGGGACAGTCCGTCCGGCGCACCCTCCCAACCCGTAAGCTTCCTCCGCGGACTCCTCACGGCCTAGCACCTCGGACACATCATCGTTCAACGTCGACCAAGGACCCGTTGCTCAAGTTGACGGAGAAAGGCAAGGAGAGCTCTACAGCTTATCAGGAGAGACGCATGCGTATGCTGAGCAGACAGCGCGAGAGGGCCGCCAAGAAGTGAGCGTGCAAGTAATGGCGTTCGCCATGACCAGAGACTGGGAGGAGAAGGTGAGAAGATGAGGAGAGGAGCCGGTTAACAGTGACGAAAAGGAGCCAATGTCGTCGTTGCGGTCCTTTTGAATTCTATTTTAAGCTTTTTTTTTTAAAAAAATCAATTTGCGTTATGTATACGGGCAAACTATGCCACAAGACTCTATTGTTTACAAAAGTAACGCATCTCGTTCGTTTGTAACGTCTGTTTTATCCTATTCGAGATATTATTTAAGGACCATCTATTTCTTTTCTTTATTCTTAATTGCTTCTCGTTGACTTTATTGAATTAGTTTTATTACGACGACTATTTATTCACACTCAAAGTCTTTCACACAAATAACTGGGTTATACAACACTATCACAAGTCGTATGTACGGATGCGGATATTGAGAAAGTAAATGCTCGCTTCAGAAAATGAGATTTTGCCTGCTTTGAAACCTGTACCCCTAGTTGACTTCTTTCCTAGCAACTTTTCGTCTGCTTTATTTTTTATGAACCCCAATCCAAATGCCCGCGAGAAATGAAGCAAAACAGTGACCAATTAACAGTGACCAATTCAACCGAAATTGAGAAATATTCAACCAATGCCCCCTCATTTTCTTCGTAAACAGAAACGACCAGAGTCAACAATCAGGAAACGAAAATACAAAATGGGAGACGCATCTCATCATCAGACAAAGGCCCAATACTGGTATTTGGTATGCCAGATGCCCCTAACACTTAATCCTCGGTGATGTCGCCGTACTCCCACATGCCGTACTTGTTCTCTTTGGCTTCCTTCTCGGCCTCGCGCAGCGCCTTGAGCGTCGGCTCAAACACACTGCTACGCTCCCACGTCTTGAGCTTGCGCGGCACCAGGCCGTGGCCGTTGAGCAGCACCTCGCGGTTCAGCGACGCGTTGCGGTCGCTGCCTGTCTTGGGGTCGTAGATGGTGATGTAGCTGAGGCCCTCCTTGGCATCCACAAAGTCGTAGCTGCCCACGAGCGGCTCCGCCGTGCAATCGGCGATGAAGTTGACGGCGTCGCGGAAGTAGTCGGACCCTGTTGGCAGCTGCACAAACGACAGCACCGCGTCGGTGGCCTGCGACTTGAGGCGCTGAATGCCAAACTTGGTCTGGTCCAGCGGCCGCAACTGCGACCAGGGGATCTTCTCCGAGTTACCGTAGTCGATGTAGACGACCTCGGCGACCTTGGCAGCGCGGTCGTTGGACCGGATCTTGGCACGGTACCACTGGCCGTCCTCGGAGAACTTGGCCGACACAAAGTCGCCGGCCTTTGGGTTGGTGCCGATGGAAACGTTGTTCTTGCTGTCCAGGTGGAACTTGCGGAACTCGCTTGTCAACGTCTCAAGCGCCGCAGTGCCCTTGCCAATCTCCTGAATCTTCAACCGTCCGTTGGCATCAATGTTCGTCACGATAATGTCCCGGTAGTCCTGCGGCCGCTGCGTCAGGGTCGCGCCTTCGCTGCTCGCTGCCGCACCACCGCCGTTGGTATTGCTGCTAGCCTCCTCGGCAGCCTCGTCCTGAGAAGGGTCCCAGTCGTGCCAGAGGCCCTTGCGGGCCTCCTTGGCGCGCTTCTCCGCAGCATTTAGCTCGGCCGCGTTGCCTGACTTGTCCGCTGAGTACTGGTGCACCGAGGCCAGACCCTCCTCAACGAGGACCTTGGCGAAACTCTCGCGGTTGATGAACAGCTCGCCGATGAAACCGCCCGTCTTGTCGACGTCCAGCACGTCAATCTCGCAGTCGCGCTGGTTGCACCGCCGATTGGCCAGCTCAAGCGCCTCCTCACCAAACGGCTCGCCCTTTTCCTGGGAGTTGCGGCCGGGGGCGCGGGGCGCACGGATGCCCGCCAGGACCAGGGTCAGCTTGATGCCCTCGCGGGGGACAAGGACGGTGAACCGCGAACCCGACTTGCAGAAATCGACGATACCAGGGACCTTCTTTTGCCGCTGCAGAGCGGCGGCCTGGATCTTTGCGCGCTGCAGGGTCTCGGAAGCATCGACGTACTGCTTGACCTTTGGTGCCTTGCCCGACCACATGCCCTTCTTTTCCTCCTTGGCGGTCTCCTGTGCGGCAAGCAGCTCGTCGTAGTTGGGTGCACGGTCGGTGTCGTCCTTGCGGTGACGGATTACCGAGGCGTAACCCTCCTGGACGATGGCGAGGTTGATGTTCTTGCCATTCTGTGTTACGGTGGCGACGTCCTTCGCCTCAAAGCCCTCCGATGCTGGCCGCGAGCCGTCAACCGTGACACGGACATGCTTGCCAATGATCTTCTTGCGCAGGAACTCCTTGGCCTCCTCCCGGAATGGTGCCTCGGAGGCCTCGTTCGTCCGCGGGCCGCGGATGCTGCTCAGCTGGATGCTATAATTTTGTTGTTAGTAAGTGAAATCTAGGTCAACAGCATGACGTGTCGGGAAAGTGCACAAACGTACCGCTTTTCGGGACCGGATTTGTCGCGAACAATAATGGTGTCGGCACCAATGACCTTCGTCACAGTCACATCCAGGTGGCCTTCCGAGGCTTTGGCGACGTGGTTCTTGTGGAGACGCTTCTTTCCGCCCTGAGCCTGCTTCTCGGCAGCGCGCAGAGCAGGCATGCCCTCGCCGAGCATGGTGGAGTGGAAGTCGTTGCAGCGAGCGAGACCCTCTTGCAGCAGGAAGACGGCAATGTTACCGCGAGGGTGCAAGACGGTAGCGACGAGCTGGCCCTGGGGACTGGCGCCGACGATGTGAACCTTGACCTGGCGTTGCTGTAGCCGCTGCTCAACAAACTGTTGTGCCTCCTTGCCGTACTCCTCGGCCGGTTGGGTCTGGCCTGTGGTCGGGTTGTTGCGCTCGGTGGCGGGGGTCCGGATGCCGGCGACGAGGGTCACGACCTGCGCGTGCTTCTTGTCGGACAGGAGAAGGCGGACAAGCAGACGGTCGCCCGAGTAGACGCGCTCAATAATGCCGTCTACGGTCTTGCCCTTCCACTCCTTGAGGAAGTTGGGGCCTCCGAGGTCGTTCTGGACCTCGATAGTGCCGTTGGCGCCGGAGAACAGGCCGAGGCCGCTGGCGCGCGCCTGGGACTCGAGGTTGCGCAGGTTGCTGATCTGCTCGACAACCTCCTCCTTGTCCTCCTTTCGGCCGGCCTCCTCACGGACCTTGACCCACCCAGCCTCAACCAGGGCATCCGGCAGCTTGGGGCCATTGGCAATTACGGCACTGCCATATTCACGGTTGGAGCCGGGGACGGTGTACAAGACGGTGCACTCGACCTGCTTGCCGATGACGAGAGAACGGAGGTGCTCGCGTGACGCAAAGGCAAAGGGCTCCTCGTTGTCTCTGCTGAGGCGGGGCGCGGTGACAAAGGCGAGAGAGAAGGTCCGCTCGAGGTTCGGGTTGTTGGGGCTCGTCAGGACGAGGGTGTCGCCGCTGAGGACGGTCTTGACGTTGGCGACGAAACCCATGATCGAATGCGTACGGTGCGGGGCGAGAGCCTCTATTTGACAACGACAGATACCGTGGTTAGCTTGAAACGGGGCAGACAAAAGCACAAACAAGCTCGAGTGCGTCGAGTCTGTGCAACCACGAGAGCAGCGTAGACTCTGGCCGAGCCAGAACTGGTGTTGGCATCGTGTTGCACCAGCTCACCGCCATTGATAGCGGAGCTCTTGTGCAAGGCGAGAACCGTTTTGCAACCCCCGTGGACGAGGGACAGAACAAGCCATTGGGACAATCCGTTCCGTTCAAATCCAAGAAAGCGTCAAGACAAAGCTGGCCGTGAGGTGAGACAAGGAAAAGGTTCTGGTCAACTTACAATTGCTCTTGAAAGGATGTCAACAAAGATGCTTTGTGTAAAAATGCAAGACGGTCGACAGGATGACCGCAGAGAAACGAGAAGAGGAAAACGAGAGAGGGGAAAAAAAAAAAAGAGAAAAGCCAAGTATTGGTCAAACAAGAACCAACAAAAGAGACGGAGATTGCGGTGAAGACGAGAAACAAAAAAATATGTTGTTGTTGAGAGGAGGAAAGGAAGTGGAAGAGGGGCCACAAAGGACAGACGTTGCAAAGTGACGTTCGTGGAAGGAAGTTGCTGGCGTGGAGTTGTGGGAAGCTCAGTGGCAACAGCTGTTTCCAGGGTGCGGCAGGGGCCCGCCACAGTTGGCACCTTCCCTCGGTGCTACTTCTTTCCCCTTCTCTCGTGCCTTCTTCTACGTCTACAGAACTACTGGGGCACCAGATGGCAATTGCCTGTTTCCGTTGTGGACAGGTCACAATGGAACGAACGGAGAGGGAAAGAGCAGCCCCGTCCGCGTGCCTGGCCCTGAAGGGACGGCTATTGAGGGGACGAATTGGTCGTTTTTAGAATTTTAGAATTTTATTTTTGGACGATTTGTCGTGCCTTCCTCAAAAAGAAAAGGGCTGTTGGCCACGCGCGAGCAGGGAGAGGTGGCTAAAAGCGTTTTGTGGAGAAGCCGCGACCTGTCTCGCAAGCAGGCACGGGCAGGGCCAGGAAGGACAGAAGTGTGTTTTACAGTGGCCCGGCCGCCAGCCGAAAAGTGGAGTCTAAGCTCCAACAGAGTGCTTGCTGTCCTCGCTACCCCACCAAAAGGCGCTGCGACCCCTCCTACCCTTCTTCACAATACATAGCAGTTGCTTGCCTGTGTCGTTCTGGCAGCGGCCAATGAGTGCTTCTACACCCGACGAAACACGTTCTATTCAGTAATAAGGCCCGGTCTGGCTTGTACGACTTGTGACGACTAATAGTGTGCACCTGAACTCTGAGGCATGCCTGGGTATGTATACGGAGTATCACGATTGCTGCACAAAGAGAGGCCGCGTGGCAGTGTACCATGAATTAGACTCTTGGTCACGCCATGTTGGCCATCAATCGGAAGCCACCATGTCCGATGTATGTGAACACGATTTCGAGTGCTTCTGTTGTGATTCGGGAAAGACATTCTCAAATGATTCCTAATGTGTCTAGACTGCTGACGGCCAGCTCTGTATCTCAAGAGTGCCCGCCTTGGTGCTGCTTTTTTCTGCCCAGATAATTTGGTTTCCATTCTGATTCGTTTTCCTCTTCCTTTTTTCGTACTTTTGTCTTTTTGATCCTTTTCTCGGCTAGGCCGACTCGACTACGCGACAATGGTAGGACGACACGACTTAGTTGGAGATGCCAATGACACCGCAAGCGGGGCGGGGACCGGCGTTGCCCGTCTTGAGGGACTCCTCGTTGCCACCCTTGCCCAGGTCGTCAGTGCCGGCGTGGACGACGACGGTGCGGCCGATGACGCTCTCGGGGCCAATCAGCTTGACGAGGGAATCCTCAAGGGTGCCCTTGGCGTTGCCCTGGCCGTCGGTCTTGACGTTGCCGAGGTCACCGACGTGGCGGGCCTCGTCGGTCGGGGCGCCGTGGGTCTTGCCGTGCGGGTTGACTGGGCTGTTAGTGGTGGAGAAGAGAACGAGGAAGAGCGTGCATGTGACGGGGAACCACGGGAACCACCAAAATAGGCTTACAGTGAGGACCGGCCGACGTGCAGCCGTTGGTGTTGTCACCAAAGGTGTGGATGTGGAAGCCGCGCTCGGCGTTGGCGTCGTTGCCGGTCAGGTCGTAGGTGATACGGGTGGGCGCGGACTCGGAGTCCTGCTCAAAGGTGACGGTGCCCGACACCTTGGCATCACCACGGAGGACAGCAACTGGTGGGGTGTTAGTACAGAGGCGCCGGGTTCTTTGCATAGATCGAATCACAAAACAAAGTAACGCGTATGCAGGCCCCAGCATCGAGAACGTGATGTGTACACCCCCCTCCACACGCCGTGCAATCCATCTCCGGACCACCCGGATGGGCAGCAGGCTACCTGCATTTGGTAAGGCTGGGATCAGGACGTGACGAGGGCACGCCCAAGTGAGAGACAACGAGGGAAGGACATGCACAGCCGTACACCACGGATGCAGTAAAAATAGTCCATCAAGGTGTCTTCCAGATGGCATGGAATGGCGGACGGATGCAGGATCGCCGGGCCCGGCCGCGCGCCACTTAGAAGCTTAAAACTTGCTCACTCGAGCTGCCGGACACAGTAACGGCGCATTTTGGAGGGGATTTCTTGCTCATAACGTGCTCAGGTTGGACGGATTGACAGGGATCACATTGGGCCGAACATTGGATTGTGAATGGCCATTTGGGTATTTAAAGCCCAACACTGACCTCCCTTCTTCCCTTTTCCGAGCTGTCATGAATTGGCTTGGAGGAAATGGGCAGAGAGCTTTGGGATTGAGGTTCGGAAGAGGCGGAGCATGAAAAAGAGGGGGGTGCAAGCTTACCAGCCTTGACCATTTTGACGGTTTGAAGTATGGATTCGTTGATGGTGAAAGAAAAAAGGGGTAAGAATTGGTGTCAAGCGAATTGGAGTTCGAGATGATTCTTTCCAGGAAGGAAGGGGAAGGGGAAAGGAGAGAGAGGAAGGGGAGAGGAGAGAGGCAAGAGCGACTGGGAAATAGGGAAGCGGCGACGGATTAGAAGTGGGCGGGGATTGGAAAGGCAACGCTCAGGACGGACGAAATGGCAGGGAGAGCGAGGACACCGGGCCAAGATCGGAGATCCGAGGTTGCCCAGCTGGCCCAGGAGCGAATGGTAGCTCCTGCTGCTCTCTCTCGACGATTCGCTGAAGCTGCCCGTTTTGGGGCCGTTTTGGCGCGCTCTGGTGGCAAGAGCTCCCCTCCTCGCCCAAGATGCCGCCACAAGTTGCCCCGCATCGCGAACGCGGCGCGCACGAACAGCAGCAAGAAAGTGCGTGCTTGGGGGGCCTGTTGGGCCTTGCCGTTGTCGTCATTTGCGTCAAGGCGGGGCTTCTATGGCGCACTTATTTGTCAGCGGCTAAAGATCGGTAGACAGCGCTTTACACGTACTGCCATCGGACTCGCTTCAGTACCGCGAATAGGTACCGAACAACAGGTGTCGATTCAACCCATCGGCTTCAATAAGAGGTGGTTGAGTCTATCTCAACAGCTTCAATTGGATAATCAAGCCTTTCAATGGCATGATATTTGCTTTCGAAGGTAAGAATGCTACGACGTACAACATAGATGTTACCTCGCTCTCCCTGCTGGAGAATGTGTTGGATCTCACGCATTTCGGAGCGATGACAGCGATCACAACGGCCAGACTGTGTACAGAGTGGAAATCGTCACGGAATGTCAGAATTGTCATAGATTGCCAAACCGTGTACGACGTACGTTTAAGTGAGTGCGAAATCTCGAAAGAGGAATGGGCTGCATACGTGCCGCGTAACTGTATCTTACAACATACGGAGTATTGAGCCTGTATCTTGTAAAAGAACCCAAGACGTCTCCAGACGCAACCGTCAGCAAGAGCACAAGCGGAGACGGCCAGGCCAAGATTCGGTTTGGGGGTGGTGTGCAGGCCCAAAACAGCCCGGCCCCTGCTCGTGTGTTTGATGTTTGATCCTTTTCATTCTGCAGGAGACGCGACTCCGTATGCAGCTCCGTATGCAGCTCCGTATTCTGTAACATGTTGGCTGTCAGCGTCCAAAGGAATAAGGGTTTAATGTTTACCTTTATGACCTTATGGCAAGCAGGACTAAGAATGACAAAAAAAAGCAGACCCGCACCCGGTTCGTTTCGATATCCGCTGCGAAACATTGCTTCGTCCTGGTTGCTTGGGGCGTCCAGCCCTACGAACGGCCGGCCGTGGCGTGTTTGTGTTTCTTGCAGAACGGCGAAACAGCATCGAGACGGAGCTGCCGTGTCGAGGCCCAATTTCAGTTCGCAGAATCGGTAGCAAAAGGGCCTTGTGCGTATATGTCCAGGACGAGTCTCGGCGATGGTCGTTTCCTTTTCTCGCCGCCGGGGCGTTGCCTCCTGCCCGTCCAACATTAAATCGTTGCTTCCTTCAAATCGCATTGTTCTTTCCTTCTAGCCGAGTACAAAAATGGCACGGGAGGAAGGTGCTATCGTCTCCTAGGCCATGCCGAGAAAATGGAAGAACCGCCTACTTAGGAAGGCATCATAAAGCGGAATGCACCTGCGTTACCGGCTGCAACGGAAGGTGCAGGGCCAGCGTCTTGGTTCGATCGTTAGGCGTTGACAGACCTGCGCAGGCTTGTGACAGGGCTGGAAGGAACCAACTTGGCCAGGCCTGGCCCGCCTCCACACGCTGCGATTGGCTCACCGTGGCTGGCCTCGTGTTGTGTCCTCCCTTTGTTTCCTTCTGTCGTCCAAATCCCTGGCAGCCTAGGCAGGGAAGGAACTACCAGAATGTTGCGCATTGGTCCTTCCATTTTATGATTTCTGCGTTTCTGGCAGGTGGTGAGATTGCAAAGACTGCATCTCCGGATTTGAAAAGGGAACGTTGTTGATATCTACAAACTCAAAACATCTTCCCCTGAGACGGGCAATTCCATGTCGCCGCACAACCCAATGACCGCCCACCCCGCCTGTTCTGCGCCGTTTTTACTTGACCTGTCCTAGAGGCCTTCTCTCCCCTTTCTAGCGCGCTTCTCTCGCCCTTCACGTCTCAACGGCTTTTGTGACTTTCTCCAGGGCCATTCCGTCCAGCTGACCAACAATACTACGGCGTGCTCCTTTATTCTCAGTTGAAGTGTCGTGCCCCAGAGGCCGCCTGGGATAAAGAAACAGAGAACTCGCTCGTGGCTCGTGGCTCGTGGCTCGTGGCTCGTGGCCGTCAGACCACGCCGACGGTCGCCAGCAATGCGCCTTGTCACGCAGCCCAGACGCCACAACCCTCGATCCATTTTTGAGGGCTCCAGTCCATAGTTCCATCAGCCTGCCCACCAGCCCACAAAGCCCACTCACTGCCATCGCTAGACCCCGGGCCTCTTCCCTGTATTACGGAGCACTGCGCCGTCAGAAAAGCTAACATTGTCACATTGACAGCCTCTAACGGCGGCGGACCCTGGAACCAAAAGCAACGGGAAAAGGCGACCAAAACAGGCCAACTGCGACTTGTGCGGCTTGGCAATAACAGACAACAGACCAGCTTTCCTGCGCCTTTTTGCACGTCCTGCCTGCTGCCAACTCTGCCACTGCTGACCTCATGCACATCGTCGTCTCGGCCTGAGCCGCGACCTCTGCATCTGCTTTCCCCTCCTCTTTGTCTTCCTCTCGTTCATCACCATCTTTGCCCTCTCTCGACGTGCATTCCACTCGCTTTGTCGTTGGTCGCCTTGTCCTTTCTCGCTCGGGCGGCCTTTTGCACGCGCTTTTTGTCGTCTCCCCGCCTCGGCTTGACGAAAACGCCCTGCGCGTCCAACCTACCTGGCAGTCGATGACAACGATACGACGATTACGGCACTACCATAGTTGACCGAGCCTTGGGATGATCTGGCTCGCACAGCGAAGCGGCCGCTATTTCCTTGCATCCGACGACGACGAAGTCCACCACGTTTCACGACATTGAAGTCGATTGTCAGCTGACGTATCCACGCCCGCGTTTTTTCCTCCATTCTCCAACACACGTTTGAACCCCCTTTGGTCCTCAGCCGGACGACCCATCAGCCACATCAGTGTCCCGGTGCCGTCGCCAACATGTCGTTCCGCGGCGACGACCAGCGCCGTTTCGGCCATGTGCCGCCTGTTCAGTACCCTGTTGCGAACCAACAACAGCAGCAGCAGCAGCCGCAGCAGCAGCAGCAGCCGCAGCAGTACGAGTATCCAGCGCGACGGCCGAGCTTCAACAACGGCGATGACAGCTCGTACTTTGACCAGAACCGCCAGCATCCGCCGCCGCAGCACCAGCTGCATCATGCACAAACCGGCATCCCCAGCCGCGGCGAGGACGACGAGCTCTTTTTGACGAGCCCCGTCGACAGTCCGGCTCCTGCGCCGCCCATCCCTGCAAAGCCGGCAGCCTATGGGGGGCCTGTGTCCAACCCCGCCACGGCCATGTCCGGGTACCAGCATCAGTACCAGACAATTGCGCCCCAGTCGTCGTACAATCCTCAGACGTTTGCTCGCTCGCAGTCACAGTCGTTGCCGTACCACCCCCACCCCTCTGCCCGCTTGGCCTCTCCGACCATGCCCTCCTTTTCCACCTTCCAACAGCAACCACAGCAGCAGCAGCCGCCGCCGCCGCCGCAACAACATCAACAGCAACAACAAAGCTACACGCCGCTCGCATACAACCCGGCAGCGTACGCCAGCACGCAAAGCGCCGTGCCACAGAGAACGTCGACATACGCCGGCTACAGCAGCTACCAGCAGCAGTACAGCACGCCAGCTGCGCCGCCCCCGCCAGCCCCGGCCGCTACCTCACCCTACACACAGCCGCAGCAGCAGTCGAGCGCTGCCATGTACACGCCTCCGCCTCCAGTGCACCCGTCTCCGACACCGTCTGCGCCGTCTGCGCCGTCTTCCTACCAGCCCGGGTCTTACTACGATACTTCGCCTTCGACAACGGGCATCTCTCCCCAGCCGGCCGCATACAACCAGGAACAGTACCAGGCAAACTACAACGCCAGCAGCAGTTTCATGTCTCCTCCTCCGACGACCACGACCGCTGGCTATTCCTCGTCAAACGGAGTGAGCCCCATGCCGTCGCCTGGTGCCATTCCCAGCACAATGACCTCACAGGCTCCTTACCCGACCTTTTCGCACACCCCCGCAACCAACAGCTTCCCGGTAGATCCCAACGCCTTTGCCAGCCGGGTGTCACGGTCCAACTCGGCGACCTCCCCCGTCCCGTCGCCGCCCGTGCACTCGTCGTCCCCCGCTGGCCTGCAACGACACCCCACGAACGCTCCACTACCCAGCCGACCGCCCATGGACGACGTCGAAGAAGAGGGCTGGGGCAGTGGCGGCAGAGGGGCGCCTCTTGGCATCGCCCGCAACCATAGCCATGGCCATAACCACAGCAACGACCGTGTGACGCAAGACAACCTCTACCACGACATCGAGGCTGACCTTGGTATCACAGGCCCGGGTAACGGCGACGAAAATGGGAGCCTGCAGCTTCCGCCCGCGCCGCCCACTGACGAGGTCTCGGAAGACGACTTTTACCGCCGCGACTCGCGCGCATCCTCTACCCATCCTAGTATTAGCGGGTGGTCCAGCGCAGCATCTGGCATGGGCCGCGCACTGTCGTCGGCGTCTACAACGTCCGGCGTCTACCCTGGCAGTGTCGGTGCTGCGGCGCCCTCCACGTACCGCTGGGAGGACGACAGCGACCCAGAAGGCGCCTTTGGCGTGTACGAGATGCAGCAGGCCGACTTGGACGAGCAGCGCTTCAGCATCAGCGGTGCGTCCATAGCCTCCGGCATGAGCAGCGCCACGACAAGCCACTACAACTACGGTGGCCAGCAGCCGCAACAGCCACAACAGCAGCAACAGCAGCAACAATACCACGACGACGGCCAGGGCACCGGCCCACGCGCAGCGACGCCCCTACCGTCCCAGCCAGAAGAGGCCAATGTCAGCGATGGCGAATTCGTTGGTATGGACATCGGACTCTTTAGCGGCGGCTACGCTGGCAACCTGACATATGGTGACCCTGTGGAAGGTGGACACATCGGGCGGAGCTCGTCTTCCGCGATGGCTCCTCACGACCGTCCGCCGCAGTCGACGACGCCTCGGCCTTACGAGAGCGAGGCGCAGCACTATGCACCGTTTGCGGAAGCCGAGATGGACTATGGTGGCACCGGCGGTCTGCAGCCTCCGACGCTGCACCGCCTCAGCTTCGATGAGGGCGACGAGCACGTGTCCATTCACTCGGGCCGCAGCGGCAGCGAGTCCCCGACCAAGGACGAATACCCAGACATGTTCTACCACCCGGGCCTCTCCAGCCGGCCGCTACCGGCCCTTCCGCAAGGCCTCGCCGACGTGAGCCGCAGCGGCAGCAGCAGCAGCAATCTGTTGTCGGCCACGCCGTCCAATGCATCGCGCATGTCCTACCGGCAGCACGCCTACTCACACAGCTCGGACTCGCGGTCGTCCACCTATATTTCTGTGCAAGACCAGCAGCAACAACAGCTGTTGCTGCAGCAGCAATACCAACAGCAGCTGCAAGTTGAGCGGTCGACATCCATGTCGAGCCACAGCACGACACCCGTCGTCCACGTCCCCGGCCGCTCGCGCACCGATGCGGCCGAGGAGCGACGAAAGGCCCAGCGGCAGGTGGCTGCGCAGCAGGGGCTTCCCTACGACGCCGCCAATTACGATACGGCCAGCACCGCGTACGATGTTATCACCCTTCCTACCGGCCGGCGGAAGAAGTTCGTGCCGTCCAAGCTGTCGTCCAACGACTTCCGCCGCTGTCACGAGCCCTGGGCCCTCAGCAACATTGCCCGCTGGGTGCGCGAAATGGCCGACGGCGAGCCAGACCTCAAACGTAAGACGATCGAGGAGGGCCTGGTCGCGCTGTTCACCACCAAGGTGCCCAACATGAACGTCGCCGACGCCGAGACCCTGGCCACCAACGTGGCCGACTCCATGTTCGCAGCCGGCATCCTCATTCCCGAGGAAGAATGGGTCAAGTTTGGTCCTGGCGAGATCAGCGGTGTCCTCTGGCAGCTGACGGACTCAGGCTGCTACGCGCCGTTTGTGCATGCCCACGAAATACCCGGACGCTGCTACTCATACTACTGCACGCGGACCCTGAAGAAGGCCAATCTCGACGAACTAATGTCGGAGGTGTCGACCAAGAAGGAGGACTGGGTGACCCACTACAAGATCACCAAAGAGATCATCGAGAGCAAGCCCCGCAAGGAGGTCGAGCGCCAAAACGTCCTGCACGAAATCGTTACCAGCGAGGAAGAGTACAACAACCAGCTCGACGTGCTGCGCGTGCTGTATAAGAACCAGCTGCGCCACTGGCAGCCGCCCATCATCCCGCCGAACCGGCTCGACAAGTTCATCAACACCGTCTTTGGCAAAGTCGAGTCCATGCAGCGCGTCAGCAAAGACCACCTGCTCGCCCAGCTCAAGTACCGCCAGAACGAGCAGGGACCCTGGATCGTCGGCTTCAGCGACATCTTCCGCGAGTGGATTCGCAAGGCCAAGGACGAGTACATTGCATACTCGACCGACTACCCGATTGCGTCCTTTACGGTGCGCAAAGAAGCTGCGCGCAACGTGCTCTTCCGGCAGTTCCTGGAGCACGTCCGCAACCACAAGCGGTCGGACCGCCTGGGCTGGGACACGTTCCTCAAGGCGCCCATCACGCGTCTGCAGCGCTACTCACTCCTCTTGAGCACCGTGCTCAAGAACACGGTGCAGGACAGCGAGGAGAAGGCCAACCTGGCGCGGGCCATTGAAGAGATTCGCCTCGTCACCAAAGACTGCGACCGGCTCGTCGACGAGATGGGCAAGAAGGCGTCTCTTCAGGAGCTGCAGAACCAGCTGGTGTTCCGCCAGGGCTCCCAGACGGTGCTGAACCTCGACCACCTGGGGCGCGAGCTGCTCCTGCAGGGCGAGCTCCAGAGAATGGGCTCCAAGGGCGTGCGTTGGGTCGACACGCAGGCGCTTCTGTTCGACCACTACTTTATCCTGGCCAAGGCCATCACCTCCAAAGACGGCCGCGGCGACAAGAAGTACGACGTGTCCAAAGAGCCCATCCCGATGCCGCTTCTCCTTCTCGAAAGCATGAACGACGACCCCATCTCCAAGCAAAAGGGCCTCGCCGCGCCGCTGGCTCGCACGACCACGGCCTCGGCGTCCGACACCCGGCTCAACAAGGTCATATCCAACGGCGCCTCCGGCCGGCCCGAACTCGAACACTCGGCCACGGCCAGCTCGACGGGCTCGAGTGTCACGCGGCTCAACTCGAGCACCCCTGCCGAAGAGGGCAAGATCCTGTATCCCTTCCGCGTCAAGCACCTGGGCCACGAGGTGTACACGCTGTATGCGACCACGCCGCAGAGCCGCCAGGAGTGGTGCAGCAAGATCGTCGAGGCCAAGACGCGGCACGCGCGTGCGCTGCTCGAGCAGAATGCCGAGCCGTTCCGTCTGCGCGTGCTGGCCGACAGCGCGTTCGCCTACGACTCCATGACGGCCATTGGCAAGCACGCCAGCGTCTCCATCCGCGGCACGCCGCTGGACCGGTCGATCCGCGAGATGGAGCAGGTGTTTGGCCCAGGACGGGGCCCGGCGCCCGTCTGCCGTGCGTCCGTCAATTGTGCGACGGGCTTCACGGCCTATGGCAAGTCGATAATTGCCATTGGCACTGATTTTGGCGTCTACATTTCGGACGCATCCAATCCTCGTGGTTGGACAAGAGTATGTCCCTCCCATCCCTCCGACCACACCCCCATGCGCCCAGAAGCAAACGTACTAACACTACCTGCAGTCGGTTCAAATCAACAAAGTCACGCAGATCGCTGTGCTCGAGGAGTTCTCGGTGTGCTTGGTCCTTGCCGACAAGGCTCTGATCTCGTACCCGCTGGACGTCGTGGCGCCCGTGTCCAACTTCCCGGCGCCGAACAACGACAACGCGCGGCGGGCGCCGCAGCGACTGGCCAAGGACGTGTCGTTCTTTGCGACGGCGCGGATGAAGGAACGCATGCTGCTCTTCTACAAGCGCAAAGAGGGCCTGCACAACACGTTCAAGGTGCTCGAGCCGGTGTTCCAAAAGGCCTCGGAGAAGAAGTCGCGGTTCTTTGGCAGCAGCCGGCGCGGTGGCAGCAGCGGGAGCAGTGGCGGCACGGAGTCGTTCCGCGACTTTGACGAGTTCTACCTGCCGACCGACTGCTTCTCACTCAACCTGTTCCAGACGTACGTGGCCGTCTCGACGGCCAAGGGCATCGTGATGCTCACGCTGGACCGCAAGCAGACCATGTCGGTGCCGCGCGACCTGGCGATGCCGGCGACGGCCAACATTGCGGCGCGGATCCGCGACCAGCGCCCGCTCGGCATGTTCCGGCTCAACGACCAGGAGTTTTTGCTCGCCTACGAGGACTGCGCCGTCTACGCCGACAAGCACGGCGAGGTGTCGCGCACCCTGATCATGGAGTACTCGGGCAAGCAGAAGAAGGCGCGCGCCGCCACCATGTTTGGGCAGTATCTGCTGCTGTTCAACGAAGACTACGTCGAGGTGCGCAACGCCGAGAACGGCCGCCTGCGCCAGATCATTGCCGGCAACGACGTGCGCTGTCTCGACTACGGGTTTAGAGGCCCCACGGGCGGCGACAATGCCTCCGCGACGGCGACCACGCCCGCCAACAACGCGGCCGCCGGCGGCGCGGCGGGCACCGCGGGCACGGGCCAGAACTCGCAGGGCACGGTCAAGATCGGCATGACGCACCCCGAGGCGGGCGGCATGCAGATTGTGCTGGAGCTGCTCTTGAACGACGGGCATTCGGAGAAGGTGTGAGTTCTTCCGTCTGTTTAGGCTGGCGGTGGGAGAGCAAAGGACGGGGTGGGAGGCCAAAGGAGATTTGTACGGATTTGTACGGATGTCTTTTTTGTGTTGGAATTTCTTTTCTTATGATGGCATCATATCGGCGGTAGGGATATACAGCCAATTTGGCGCTTTTTGCATGCGCTGCTTTCTTTTTTTTTCTCTTTTCTGGATTGATTTCCTAGTGATAAAGAGGTTGTCTTTTCCTATTTTTGGTGTTTTTCGCACATTTGTTCTGATGTCGGTTCTTTTCTTATTGTTATTTATTTGTTTTCCTATTTCTTTATTTTCTTACGTTCCATTGCACTATGTCCATGTCCCTCTATGTTTGATGTCGAGTTAGTTTTCAGGTTAAACCCGAGATACCACAAATACATTTGACCATTCCCTGTACCGCTGTACACATTATCATTAACATATTGTTCCCCGATGTGTCCCTTTTGTCGTTGAAGTCGTGGAGTCGAAGAAGCAGCGACAAATAAAACAACGCCGGGACTAGCCGGATGGGCCGTGGGCTAAAGCTGCCCAACTCGGAAAGCTAGTGGGGACCTTACGGAGGACTTACTGTGTGCGGGCGGTCTTTTACACCGTCTGTCCGGGAAGGAATGGGCGCTAATTCGGTGCAGCCTCGTCGCTATTGGCGGCGCACCTGACCGCTGACCTCACCACTAATTACTTCACAGCACGAAAAATTATCCACACAAGACTGTCCACTGGAGGCGCATTTCGCGGCGTGGGATCTGTGCATCGAGAATTGTATATCATATGCAACACCTCGCCATTCCCGCCCATCGCGTCGCGCCTCTGCCTCGACTCCCAGCGCGTGCTGTTTCGTGTCGCAGCGCCATACAGACCCTCCTGCCAATGGGCGCTCTTTGTCGGTCGACGCCGTTTTCTCGTCAACGGTGTTTATAAGCTTTGTCCACCCTCTGCCTCGTCTCGCCATCACTCCACCACCCCCCCACTCTCTCGCTCGTTCAAATACCAGGGATACGCGAGATCCCTCAACCGGCGCCATGTCCAATGGCTCGTCCAAAGCGCCGTCCAAGACCAGTATGCTCCTCTCGACGCTTTCCTCGTCACCGTCATTCGGATGTTGATATGACCCTGCTAACAAGGCCGCAGCCTTCCATCTGCTCGCCGGCCTAAGCTCCGGTGTTTTGTCGGCCGTGCTGCTTCAGCCCATTGACCTGCTCAAGACCCGCGTCCAGCAGTCGGGCCATAACAGCCTGCGCCGTGTGCTCGCGGACCTGCGGACGGCGGCCCATGCATCAGCCTCTGCATCCGCATCCGCCGTCCGCGGCAGCAGCGCATCGCCGGGCGCCGCCGCTGCCGCACCACGGCCTCGCAGCTTCGTTGCCAGCTTGTACCGCGGCACCGTCCCGTCGGCACTGCGCACGGGCTTCGGCTCCGCCCTCTACTTTGCCGGCCTCAATGCCATCCGCTCCAGCGCCGCCAAGGTGCCGATCCTCGCAGCGTCCTCCTCCCCAAGTGGCACCGCCAGCGGCCGAGGAAGCAGCGGCCTCGTCAAGCTGTCCAACACGGGCAACATGCTGGCGGGCGCCGTGGCGCGCGCGTCGGCCGGGTTTGTGCTGATGCCGCTGACCATTATCAAAGTGCGCTACGAGAGCAGCCTGTACAGCTACCGGTCGCTGGCCGAGGCCGCGACGGACATTGTGCGCAAGGAAGGGCTGCGCGGCTTCTTTTCCGGGTTCGGCGCCACGGCCATCCGCGACGCACCGTATGCCGGCCTGTACGTGCTCATGTACGAGCAGATCAAGCGGCGGCTCAACGCGCTGGCGGAGCGCCGCCCGAGCACAAGCACCACGGGGGGTCACCAGCACCAGCACCAGCACGTCGAAAGCAGCATGGGCGTCTCGCGCGCCGCGGCCATCAACTTCTCGTCGGGGGTCCTGGCGGCGGCGACGTGCTCGGCGGTGTCGAACCCCTTTGACGTGGTCAAAACGCGCATCCAGCTGCAGCCCACGCGGTACCGCAACATGCTGCACGCCGCACGGCGGATGCTGGCCGAGGAGGGCGTGCGGTCCATGTGGAACGGACTGGCGCTGCGCATGAGCCGCAAGGCGATGAGCTCTGCGCTGGCGTGGACCGTGTACGAGGAGCTGATCCGGCGGGCCGAGACGCGGTGGGCGGCGGCGGCGGCGGCCAACGCGGCCAGCGAGACGGAGGCGTTGTAGGTGATTTCCCTCTTTTGCTTTGTTCTTCGTCTTATTTTTCGTATGTTGAAAACCACGTTTTTCGTGGTTGTGTATTACTGTATGCTGCAATGTTCTGGGTTTCTGTGAGGACTTCACTCATTCTTTCATTGAAACGGCGTCAAGGGACGGCAACGGAGCATAACCGGGATGGCTAAGCAAAGACACAACCTAACTCCCTGTAAATAAGTAGCACGAACCTGGAATGAGCGGACAAAATGTTGGGATATAATAGATACCAAAATAGATACAAAGCATGCCAAATTCAACGGTATGGAGAGAAGAGTCTCTTGTCATTGCTCGTCTTCGTGTCTCCTCATTGCACTTTCGAGCTTTCCCCAAAAACAGGTTGCGTAGCCAGAAAAAGAACAAAAAAACGAAAAGTAAATTTCCCGTTTAGATCCTGGATAATTCCTCCCTTCCAAAACATCTCCATGGTCAAAAAAGAGATGGGAGAAAACATCAAATGCGACCAAAAAAGCAAAAAGAAAAAGTAAAACGTAAAGACATCCAAAATTGTAAAACGGTAAACGGTAGATGGCAACACGACGTGGATCCTGTGACCCGTTACCTGCGTCATCTTTATTTGGCACCGGCCAGGTACATCAGCAGACCGGGCGACTTGCTGCGGCTGCGTCTGCGCTCCTTCTTGCGCACCCACTCGAACTCGGGTTCCAGATGGTGGTGGTGATGGTGCTTGCTGCCGCCGTCCTCGATCTTGAGCACGACCTTACGGTTTTCGCGGATCGTCTTCGTATGCTGCCACCAGTACTGGCGCTCGTCCTCGGGAACCCAGCGCTTGACCAGGATGTACTCCGGGTCCTGACGATGTTAGCAGCTGTTTTTGTTACATAAAAAAAAAAAAAGGAGGGGGGGAGCGCAGTCATACCTGGTCGTAGTCAAAGTCGATGTGGTAGTAGTTGAGCGTCTCGATGGACAGGTGGCGACGGGCCATGCGGGTATACGTCGGGCGCTGGGCCACGGGGCCGCCAATCTCAATGTTGATGTCGGTGCGCTTCTTCTCCACCTTCTCGGGCTTGACCGACTTCTTGTCGAGGATGGCCTTGATGTCCTTCTCGTCGACGCCCGACCGCAGCAGATCCTCTTGCAGGCGGCGCTTGTACTCGCGCTCGTTTTCCTCCTTCTCGGCCTTTTCCTTGGCAATGCGCTCGGCCTCCTTGACCTTGTAGCGCTCAATCGCCTCCTTCTCCATCTTCTCGCGCCGCTCCTTTTCGTCCTGCGCCTTCTTCTGCGCCTCCAGCGCCTTGAGCTCCAGGTCCTTCTTGATGCGCTTCTCCTCGAGCTCGCGGTCCTCGCGCCGCCGGATGTCCTCCAGCTCCCGCTTGGCCCGCTCCAGCTCGGCTTGGCTCTTGTACTCCTTTTCGCGCAGGCGCTCCGTGCGCTCCTTGTCCTGGGTCGCCTTGATGGCGTCCAGCTCGCGCTTGGCCCGCGCCATCTCGACCTCCTCCTGCTGGCGGAGCTTGCGCTCGCGGTCGTGCTCCTCGGCGCGGTAGTGGGCCAGCTCGTGGCGCGCCTGCTGCAGCTGCCACTCCTCGCGGTCGTTGCGGCGCTCGTGCAGCTCGAGCTCTTCGTTGGCATGGGCGTTGCGAATCTTCATCTCGTGCAGCTCGCGGCGGGCCTTTTCGAGCTCGTACTCGTCGCGCGACATAAAGTCGCTCGAGGCCGCGCGCGAGTGCGAGCGGCCCGAGCGGCGGGGCACGAGCTGGCCACGGTGGCCCGAGTCGGAGTCGTCGTCCGAGTGCTGCGTGTTGTAGTTGTTGATGATGACGGGCGGCGGGCTGGAGCGGCGCTCGCGGGACCGGGAGCGCGTGCGCGTGGCCACGGTGCGCTCGGCGGCCAGGAAAGCAGGGCCGGTGGCATAGTAGCCTTGGACGGGCGGCGGCCGAGCGACGACACGTGGCGGCGGGGGCGACGCCTCCTTGTTGCGACGGAAGACCCGGACGTCGATCTCGTCCTCGTCCTCGTAGTCGCCGCGATGGTATCTGCTCATGGTGGGCGAGCAAACAGAAAGGTGGAGGAGTTGTTGATCGACGAAAATACGGTGGTGTTTGTATCGGTAGAAGGTGTACCTCGTTGCCAGAGATGGTGTTCCTCCTCAGAAACCGACGAAAAGAGAACAGAACAAGAGACCAAGGCGCAGGACGCAGTCAGAAGCGCGCGTGCTACGCTTGAATCGGAACTGTCAGACGTAGGCGATAGGCCGAGGGGAGGAAAATATGAAAGGGGAGAGGGGGGTCTCCTCTTTGCCGTTAATAGGAAAAGAGGGGCGAAGGTAAACAAGACTAAGAAAGGCGCGATAGTAAATAAAAGTGGGAGGCGGGAAAGTGGGAGAGAAGCCACGGAAAAGCCTTGAGCGAAAAGAAGAGTGAAAAAAGAGGAGAAAGAAGAGAAGAAAAGCAAAAGTCAGGATGCAGGCAAAATTTGACACACACTACGGCATCAGAGGACATTAGGGGGGCCTTCGTAAACTGTTGACTGGGAAAGGGGAAGGAAGCAGGGAGGAGAGCGAGGACGAGGAAGGAGGGGGGACGAGGGGTGGGCAGAACGAGGGAAGGAAGGCTGGCAGGCGGGGTGGATGCGGCGCAACTGCCCCGTTTATTATCGTCAAGCGGGCAAGCACGATCGGAGGCTTTGCAGTAAGAGGGCAAGGCCTGCAGCACATAGGGCAGGATGCGGCAGCGTGGCAGTTGCGAGTGCGGAAAGTGGAAACAGAGGGGACGGGAGGAGAAGGTGCATAGTCTATATGCGATCGACGTACAAAGGGGGAAGGTGCATACAGTATGGCACGTACATGTACCACCTGGCAAGGCCTGATAATTGGAAAGAGCGCATGGGAGAGCGCATGGGAGATACCATGAAGGGAAGGCGCATCTTACAGCGGACGGGTTATTCTTACGGGGGGCAAAAGTGGTAGATGGGAAGGTGCGAAGGGGGTCACCACAGGCAGCGGCAATGCAGAGAGGCTGAAGAAAAAAGAAGGAACACACAGAGACCATTACTACGGAGAACGTATAGGCCGCTCTTGCTAAGAAGGGACATGCGTGCCTCGCAGGCCTTGGCGGAAGGGTCACACACCTGCGCTTGGAAATGGAAGGATGCGCGGACGGAAAGAGCAGCGCATCTTTGTACCCGACTAACAGACTCACAAACTGACAGACAGAAAGCATCCTACGTCCTTCGGCGGTTTACGAAAGACTACCCCGTTTTGGGGAGTATGGAATATGCCGGTTCGTGTCAGAAGTGTGCAGTGTGCGCAACAGAGCTGAACAGCCAGACGGCAGGAGAGGCGCAGATGATGGGGCCTGACGACTTTCTTTTTTGCCTTTTTTTTTCTCCAAGTTCCCTCCAACAGGTGAAGTTTGGCGGACGGCAACAGTGTGCAGCTCGTTCGTCTTCTGGGATGGCAATCCAGAAGCCGACGGGCAAAAGAAACTCTACACTTAAGGCAGGCGGCGAACTGGAGACGCCCAGCATACGAGCGGCTTCGGCTGGGCTTGGCCAGGCCTTGGAAGTCTACGCAGTGAACCTAGGAGCCGCAGGGTGCTTGTATGCAGCATCAAGGTGGACAGGACTGGCCGAGACAGAGGGCGAGTCGGGACGAAGGAGGGACAGGTGACCAAGACCACACGACAGGGTTCAGTAGGAGTGGGCTGGGCGACTCTGCCCACAAGGACAGCTTGGCTGGGCAGGTGCCGTTGCCAACAGCAGGAAAAAACCAAGACAAGACTGCAAAGAAGACGTGGGAGGGATAAGGAGGGGCGGCTCTTCGCTTGCATCGGGCTTGGGAACGTAATGACGGTGGGGAGGGGACACGACGGCAGAAAGACCAAGAACAGGAGGGAAGAATGGGAGGGGATGGAACGAAGGCTGCTGTGTAGGGGGAAGGATGCTGGAGGTTGGTTGGCAGGAGGCTTGAGCCGACGGGCAGTCCGATGTCGTGGTTGGTGTGGAAGAGGCAAAAGGGAAGTAAAACGGACAAGAAGGAACATCAGGAAATAAAAATAAAACTACGTCAAGTATAGCCACTCCAAACATGGTTGCAGCTGCATATTTGCTGCAGTCCAAGTGGGGGGAGCGTCAGCAGAGAGCACTCCAGATCCGGGCCTGGGCTTTTGGGTGACGTTGTTGGGTCTTTGGGGCGTTCCCATGTACGACACACCTGTTATTTACTTGCAGGGATGCTGCGACATGGAGGGGTTGGAAGCGGGCGGTCGAGAGCGGACAAGGGCAAGGCTCAGCAGGCCAGGCGAGAGGAGGGACTTAAAGAAAGGAGAAGGGAGAAAGCAAGGGACGTGGTCGAGTGGTGTTGGATAGAGTGGGAGGTTCACTTTGGGCGTTGCTTGTGTCGACAATACGGTCGTGGATACGAGAGCGGAGGAAAATGAAAGAAACAAAAACATATGGAGTAATTACGAGGCAAGGAGAAGGCAAAAAGCAGGGATTGCCAGAGTAAAAGTAGCACGCGATGAGAGCAAACGGGGCTGGACTTCTAGGCCTTTGGAAGACAACCTACACTGTCCGGCTTAACTTGGTATTCTACCAATAGCACAGCGAGAACATCGTAATGCCATGTACTGTGCTCGAATTAAAGCGGATGCAAAAGTCTTGCCAAATCGCGATACGTGACGCCCAGCGCCAGCGCCGAGGATGTGGGAAATTACGATGCAGGCGCAAGTGCGTGTTTCGAAACGCTGGGGCCACATCAGAATGGTCAGGATAGACAGGAGGGGCAAGGCGATAGGGCTGAGGGGGCGCTGCGGCTGATGTGACATGCATACGAAGGCAGAGGCTGTGGGCGTATGTGAGAACGATGTTTGACTTGACTTGTTCTCCTGTCTCTTCCGCGGTTCCTTTTCTTTTCTTTTCTTTCTTTTTTCTTCTGTTCTTCTTTTTCAACATCTGTCGTCCTTCCTGTGAAAATACACTTTCGGACCGTCCCTTTTTTTACATTCCTGGCCGCCGCGTTGCGGCCGGCTTTGTCTTGGCATCACGCATTGATTATTCAAGATATATACATGGCCGTTGCCGCGAACAGGGCCTTTTGTAACGACAACCTAGACGGCAGCCTGGGCAAGACGCCGAACGAATCCTTTCTGTTTCACCGCACCTTGTCCGACCAACAAATGCAAAAACACCGACAGGGCATAGCCAGAACCTGCCACTCCGCTCCATCCACATTAAATGTCATAAATTGGAGGCTATATATCGTCCGTCTAATGCTGTGGGTCAAAGGCTCGTCTGTGCAGCTGATGCAGGCCTCCGTCCCTGTAGGCAAAATACATGTAGGTCGTACACCGTACCCTGCAATGTCCTCATGGTCTCCGAGAGCCTCCTGTCATGAGCCTCCAGAGTATCCGCTTTCCGTTCTGTTCCCTTATGAGCGTTTTGCCCCCGTCTTGGTGTATCCCTTTCCCTCCACCGGCCGCCTTTCCGGACTGGTCTGTGGGTTGGGGCGGTTGGTGATGACGGTGTGCACAGGCAGCGAATGGCCACATACTCTACCGTTTCTACCACCGAGCTGGCGAGGCAGACGTATTGTATAAAGAGAGATCCCAGTCACGATTGCGAGGAAAGGCTGGTACTTGGTATGCAGATCGGCCGGGGTGCCGAAGCGTGTCGAAACGGGCCCTCTTGTCGGCAGGTTTCGTCGTTTTCCCGCTCGTCCTGTCCGTGTCGAGCCGCGTCTCGGCCTGCCGGTTTATTTGTTCCTCCACACGCCACACGCTGGGCCATACGTCACCACCACGCCTTCGTACTATGCCGACTCGCCGCCCCGCCGCAGAATCTGCGCAATGTGGTCCTGGCTGTTCTTGGCCGTCGTCTCCAGGTAGTGCAGCCGCTTGCCGAGGCCCTCCACGTCCGTCTCGAGCGTCTTGATCTGCTTGCCGAGCTTGTCGTTGAGCGACGCCACGGGCTCCGCCACAAACATCTTGCCCACGCCCTCGTAGACGGCCGTCGATGCGGGCAGCGACTCCATCTCCTTAAGGGTCAGCTGGGCCAGGCGCATCTCGCGCTGCTTGCCGGCGACCTGGGAGCGGGCAATGGTGATTTGCTGCTGCGCCTGGACGGCCTGGGTCTCGATCTCGTGGACGAGCTGTTGACAAAGAAAAGGGGAGAGAGTCAGCGGTGGTTGGGGGTTCATGCTGCTCGTTTGTGTTGGATCATACCTTTTGAAGGGCCTCGTTGGAGAGCGACATGTCGGCGGCGACGAGAAGGACGTAGACAAAGGCAATTCGAAGCAAGCGAATAAAAACGCGAGGAGTGACAGGTAGGGAACGGAGAGAGCGAGATTGAGGTCGTCGTCGAGGCAGAGGTCGGAAAGAAGCCGTACGGAGTGTTGAAGAAGAGGACCCCTTTTTGGAGCTACGGCGGGAGAGCTTCGCGAAGTAGCCCCGCCAAATGGGTTTTGGTGGTGCCCAGCCTAAACAGTCAGCAAAGTCCAACGCCGACCAAGCTCCACGAAATTCTGTAGGCCTTGGCGCTAGTACAGTGCGGCAACTCTCACGTGGTACACCACCAAAATATTGACATATGACCGACGAGACAAGCCACCTTCCAAAATGTCTAGACTTTATACATCCTGCTTTATTCTGTTCTAGACACGACCGCTGTAACGTCGTACTCAGGGCTCGAGTCATATCACAGGTGCGTCGCACGCTGCATGCCGCGTTGACGAACGGCGTTAGATGCGTCTCTTGTCTTCAAAGGCTCGCTAATTCGAACTTGGTATCTTATTTCCAGCGTCTTGCTGTGCGACAACAAGTAGACCTCGTCTACAAACATCTAGAAACGTCTGTCTATTCTCTACAACGAGGCTCCAAGCAAAAACTCCTATGCAAAACTGCACACCCAAGAACAGAACGCCGGGCTGTCGGAAAGCTCCAAATAAACAAGAGAAATAAATGTAGCCAAAATAGAATATAGATCAACGTCTGCCGTATGGCAGTGGGATATATATGGACAATCGTAGGGGCGGACCTTTGTAGGGGTTTGTCGTCGGCCAGATATGACCGGCCGTCGTGTCGGCTTAATCGAGACGGCGTCCCTTAGACGCGCCGTCAGACCGTTCGATATCGGACACGGGCACAACCCGCGGAATCGAAGTCAGGGCAGTCTTCCACTGCAGCGCAAACTCGTCCTCCTTGCCGTCCAGGCACGTATGCAGCCACATACGCCACATGATGAAGTAGTACGCTGTAACCTGGTTAGTCGAAGTCAAAATGGGGGGAAGGGGGAAAAGGTTTGCTTCCAAAGTGAACGTACAGCCTATGCATCAGTTAGTAGGTGGTCGGCAGATAAACAGAGGCACACGCAAAGAGAGAGGAAGAACTCACCAAGTCCAGTGAGAATATGCCACCAGGCATGACCTTCGAGCACGACCGCCCACGGCAGCAGCAAGATGTCACGCCACGAGCGCAGGTACAGGCAGAAGATGTTGTCCATGTTCCAGATGAAGAAGCCGACCAGAAAGAGGGCAATGCCGGACAGGCACATCTTCCACATCTGCCGCATAAGGCCGCTCTCGCGCTCGGGGCTGCGGATCTTGAGGGCCGGGCGCAGCGTCTTCTCCATGTCGTACATGCTGCGGAACACGACGGCAATCGTCAGGCAGGCAAACGAGGCCTGGTGGAACACGGGCTCTTTGGTGACGTGGTAGACGACGGTGATGAGCAGGCCCAGACCAAAAAGGCCAACGCCGATCAGTCTGGACACGGCGGGCGATGCGCCGTAGGAAAACGTGGCGTGGCCGATGATGCATGTGGCGTAAATCATGGGCAGTTCGTCGGCGAGTTGCATTGAGTCTGGGGGGTCAGCAGGGGACGTCACGTTACGCACTCGAATAGAGGTAGGAGTCCTGCACCCACACTTGAGTGTCGTGTGGAAGGCTATGGAGCCGAGACCGACGACAATGTAGCCGATGCAGGCCACGACAAAGACGGGCCGGTGCCGGAACCGAATGCAGTCGCGAATGCCCCGGACGCCCAGCCATATGAACATGAGGTTCGTTATGCTGTTGACGAACTCGGCGCAGTAGTACGTGATGTTGTAGTCCTGTTACGTCACAGGGTTGGAAGTCAGTAGCTGTCGTCATGTCGCACAGTATCGAGCACCCTGTTCGATACCGGGGGCCGTTCCGCAGGGGACAAGGTCTTGCCAAAGCCTGGACCAACTGGGATGCGCATATGCAAAATCAATCGAACGGAAGGCAAGATCCCCCGCGGAGCACACTGACTCGGAAACGCACCTCTTCACACCAGTTGAGCGTCGACGTCTGCTCGCCCCAGATGCCGTGACGGGATTCCCGGTACGGGATCTGCAGAAAAGAACCCATGGTGTGGGAGGGCGAATGGTGACGGTAGACGGTAGACAGTAGACGGTAGATGGCAGCTCGAGGAAACTGGCGAATAGCGATCAACGAACGTGGAGCTATGCAGAGAATGTCAGCAAGATGTGCGCACTCCAAGGCGGCACGGCCCAACAAAAACAACCAAAAAAGCTGCGTAAATGTAAAGAAGCAAGTGAAGCAAGTGATGTGCGGTAACGATGCTGGGACAAGTAGAGGTGACGATGATGCGCGCAAAGGTTTTGCGGTGGCAACGTCCAGGAAGGGATACGTGGAGCTGAGGTGGTCAAGCTTGTGAAGAATGCGGCGTTGGGTCGGCCCAATCACGACACAGGCATGTGGCAGCAGTGAGAGCTAAGGGTGGCAGGCTGAGGCTGGATTGAGACAGGACATGAGAAGGAGGAGGGGATTTGGGCTACATGGAAGCTTCATGTTGATGGTTCTTCGCCAGATGCGGGAGTGCACGTGTGTTTCGTCACTCACCAGAAGCAAATTGTAGGAAAGAAGGGCAGGTCACCGACGACACGGCGCGGGGCTGGAAGGGTGAGGATGCACTTGCCGTTTCGGGTCGAGAGGAAGAGCTTCCGGCGGTCTGGGAAAGAACGAGCTACGCAAAGACGAAGGGCAAGCGCCAAAAGAAGGAGTCGCAATACGGAAAGAGACAATCTGCCGGCTGCGTGAGGAAAGAACAAGATAGGGTACAAAATAGAAAGAGAAGGAGAGAAAGAAACGGACCGAACGGGGAAGGAGGCAGGGCTGCACAGATGCAAGCTTCGCGGACTATCCTCTTTCCTGCTTTTCTCGGCCTTTCGCACATAAAACTATTGGCTTCACTTGCCGACTTGACAAATCCACATCTACCAAGGCACGAGGTATCCTCTCTTCTGCAACAACGTCCCCAGCCTGGCTGTGTCGTCACAGGTAATGCACTGCTCGGCGCTGACTGACGCCGAAGTGTGCGCATACCGCTGGACTGGGGCGCTTGTTCTCGCCCCCGACTTATCCGGCCCGGCGCTACACCAGCTGTTTGCGGGCTCTAGGCGGCTCTAGGCGGCTTTAGGGGACCATGGCTTTGGCGACTTGCGATTTTGGGGTCTCGTCAGCGTCCATTGCTGGCTGTGGTGCCGGTTTTGGTATGGTTTTATAAGGACCTAGACGCTCCACCAAATGATAGGTGAATTAATACGTTGTTGAACGGCAGCGACCAGGAGCTCATTGATCCCGGAACGACGTAAAGGTAAGAAGAGCCAGAAGAGCCCAGAGGTAAAGAGCGACGGGCGTCGAGCTGTGGAACGTTCCTTCCTTTGGAACGGAATTGTGAAGCTTGTCAGACCACTGCTCTTGCTGTGTTGTCTCGGCACTAGCCCCGTTTCGGCAATTACAGTGCGTGTGCGGCCACTAGCTTACTGTATCCAGGTCTCGTTTCGCCTGTGCAAGTTCTCAATTGTGGAAGGCAAGAGCGATGCGTGTGAGCGTGTGCAACGCAACGAGTGGACCCACCGCGTCAGCCTGAGCGCCACAGTTGGCGCTTCATCCCAATGTCTTCATTGGTGTAATTCGTACTTTCGTATTGCTACAGAGTGCAGACACGACGCCGCCTCAGCACGCCCCAAAGCCAGCCCCATATGCCCAGGGCCTCGTAATCGCAACGTCTCCCGATATCTGGGGTCCACGCCATGACGGTTTTATCGACGGGTCCCATTGTGAACATTTTTCCGACCCAAATAAAAGAGACGACGAGCAAGCGGGAAAAAGGCTTCAGCTCGACGACAATCGACACGGGCATCGACAACGAGACGGGCATCGTGCATCGTGCATCATTCGAATAGGGGAAGCTGCATTGGCCCTGGCCAAAGGCTCCGCCACCCGACTGCACGCGGTGCACCTACTCGACATCCTTCCCTCTCGACCAATGCTCTCGCCATCGGGCAGAACCCAAAGATCGACAAACCCCTGACGCCCCTTCTCGGCAGCAAACCGACGGCCGTGGAGGACCACACACAGACGGCACGCCTCCTTCTCCTGCCCATCTGAGCCATGGCGTCGTCTACGCCTGCCAAGGGCGGCGGCACGCGATGGGGCTCGCTGCTGTCCCAGGCCGTAGCCGGTGTCGAGGCCCGTCTGGATACGATCCTCTCTGATGTGGACGACTCGCCGAAGCCACAGGAGCAGAAGCCTCCAGCGAAGCCAGCAGCCCCAGCAAAAACAAGTGCGCCACGTCCACCTGGCTTTCCTGCCATCATCACTCCGAAGCCCGTCATGGAAGCCCTTACTAACTGCCCAGATACAGCACGATCCGGGTCGTCGAACCGCGCAAACGACCGCCTACAAGAACGGCTGGCACGCGCCGTGGCTGCCAAGAGCGGCGCACCATCACCAAACATGGGGAGCTCTGCAGCATCTGCGGCCAACAGTCCCCGACAGAGCCTCGATGTCCCGAGCCGAGCATCGATCGACAGCTCCGCCAGCAGCTCAAAAGATGCCCATGCCGCGGCGAGTGACGTGACAGCCGCCCGCAAGTCTACCGACGGCAGCAAACGGCCATCGTTCGAGTCGAGCAGCGAAATAAGAGACGAAAGAAAGACAGAAGCAGCAGAGACAAATGGAGACGCGGCAGCAACAGACGAAGCTAGGGAGCCGGCAGCCTCGAGCCTTGCCACGGCGAATAACGAGTTGAAATCCGAGAACGCAGCCGTACCACCGACACCAGACTCGACGACAACACCGACAACGGCAGCCGATACCGCATCAACACCAACCGAGGATGCGGCCTCTGCAACACAAACCACGGCGGCCAATGCCGCCGCTCTCGACGCGGTCCGCGAGTCGCGTATCAAGCAGCTGGAGGCCGAGCTGCTCGAGCAGCGACGCCAGCACCAAGACGAGATCCACCACCACGCCGAAAAGACGGAAATGCTGCAGGCCAAGGTGGCGTACCTCGCCAGCGAGGCCGCCGCAGCGGCTAAGAAGGCGGCCGCGGACGCTGCGCCGGGCAGCCTCGAGAAGAAACTGGCCGAAAAGGACCAGACGATTGCGCAGATCATGCTGGAAGGCAAGAACCTCAGCGTCACGGAGGAGAAGCACCGAGCGATCCTCAAGAAGCTGCGCGTCAAGATCAGCGACGACGAAAAGGAGCTTGCCGAGTTCAAGACGGCGCGGACCAAGGCCGAGGGCGAGCTGCAGACGCTGCGGGCGCGGGCGCGGCGCGCCGCGGAGCTCGAGCGGGCGCAGGACGAGGGCCTCAAGCGGCTGAGCCAGGTGCACAAGGAGCTCGAGGGCCTGCGGTCCGACGCCGTGTCCAAGGACGCCACGATTGCGGACCTGCGGCAGCAGGTGAAGGCGGCCCACGAGCACGCCGAGGCCATCAAGGTCCGGATCAACGACGCGGCCCTCGAGCGGGAGCGCCAGCGCGTCCAGGCGCTCGAAGAGCAGGTGGCGACGGCGCAGCTGGAAGCGACGCTGGCGGCCGACCGGGCCAAGGCGCAGATCAAGGTGTGGCAGGACAAGGCGGACCAGGCGGCGGCGCGCGCGCGCACGGTCGAGCAGGAGCTGCAGGGCGAGCTGCAGATCCTGGAGGGCAAGCTGGAGGCGATGCGCGGCCGCGCGGAGGAGGCGTCGTCGGGCGCGACGGGCGACTCGCACGCGAAGCTGTTGCGGCAGGTCGAGACGCTGCAGTCGCAGTACGCGATTGCCAGCGACAACTGGCAGGGCATCGAGACGACGCTGCTGGCGCGCGTGGCCAGCCTCGAAAAGGAGCGCGACGAGGCGCTGCAGCGGGAGTCGGAGATGCGCAAGAAGGCGCGCGAGGCGGCGCTCCGGGCCAAGCGCATGGAAGAGGACTTGGAGGAGGCGCGGTCCAAGCTGCCCCAGGCGCAGGACGACGACGACGTCGGCGCGTACGAGGCGCAGATCGCGGCCCTGACGAAGCGGGCCGAGGCGGCCGAGGCGGCGCGTGACCAGCTCAAGACGGAGCTCGACGAGGCTGTGCAGCACAAGGCGGCGGCGTCGGCGTCGGCGTCGGCCGAGGACAGGCACCGCCACCACCACGGCGAGCGTGACCGGCGCGGCGACGCCAACGACCGCGGCAACTGGCTTGAGAGCCTGCCCAACATCCAGGGCCTGCCCCCGATGTCGCCGGTGCCGCCACCGCCACCGCAGCTGCGCGGCGGCAGCAGCAGCCGGCCCGAGACGCCGCTGCTGCCCAACCCGTCGCGGACCTGGAGCTCCGAGCTCCTGGGCTTCCAGGGCCTGCCGAACAAGCTGCGCAAAGCGTCGGCGCCCTCGAGCCAGGACGACCCGACCGAGCGCTTCTCGCTGCGCCGGCCCTCAGGCCAGCCAGCACCCGGCACCCGGCCGCTCTCGAGCTTGCTCGGCAGCGGCAGCAACAGCAACAGCGGCGGCCTGCCGCTTGTGTTCAGCCCGACGTCCGAGACGGGTCCGGGGGGCGCCGCCGGGTCGCTGACGTCGTCGCTGTACCAGCAGCAGCGGCACGCGTCCGTCGTGTCGCCCGGCGGTGGCGGCACCAGCACGACGGCCGGCACCAGCACGACGCACACGGCGGTCGTCGACAACGACGACCCCCTCGAGGGCATGGAGCGCTCGGCGTCGCCGCAGCAGGCGCTGCTGCAGGACATGGTGTCGGTGTCGACGGTGGCGGCGGGGCCGTCGGTGCAGCTCGTCGAGCGCATGAGCGCGGCGATCCGGCGGCTCGAGAGCGAAAAGGTGGCGGCGCGCGAAGAGCTGGCGCGCATCTCCAAGCAGCGCAACGAGGCGCGCGCCGAGGTGCTGCAGCTGATCAAGGACACGGAGAGCGGGCGGGCGGCGGTGGCGCGCGTGGCCGAGCTCGAAGCGCAGGTGGGCGACCTGCAGGCGCGCTACGACACGACGCTGGAGCTGCTGGGCGAGAAGAGCGAGCTGGTGGAGGAGCTGCGGGCCGACGTGCAGGACGTCAAGGCCATGTACCGCGACCTCGTCGAGCGGACGGTCCAGTAGGCCGCGGCGGTGGGCTGTGGGCTGTGGGCCGTGGGCCGTGCTTATGGTGCCTCTGTCCTCGTCTCTTTCCTCTCCTTTATCCTTTTCTTCTCCTCCTCTTCTACAACGCCATGCAATTAGAAGCATAGATGCATGGATTTTGGCCATTTCTAGCCTTCTTCGTTTCACACCCTCTGTCGGTCGTCCTTTTATTTCGCCATCTTTCTTCCTTTCGTCTTACTTCTTCTTCCCTTCCATCTTCGTCCTTTCCGCATCTTATATGCACGTTCTCTGTATATATGTACAACATTAGCGTTCGCGCGAGCTGGGCACGTCGGCCTCACGAAGCGGCCCGCCCCTTGTTTCTCTTCACCTGTTGTTTTGAGTAGAATCTATCACATTATCCTTACGCTCTGTTCCGTTCAAATTGGCCTCAATTGCAAGGTAGGGTATCGTGCTATGTGTATCATACATCATTCCAGCGGCATGTGCTGCTCGTCATTTGGGTCAAGATGGCTCCTCGTTTTCGCCGCCTTTGCCGCCTTCGCCACCGTCCTCTTTTCGCTCACCACTTGCGAACAAGTCCATGCCCAGCCCGTCCAGGAAGGTGTCTGCCTGTTTCTTGGCCTTCCGCTCCGCCAAGGCCGCCCGCCGTTCCGCCATCTCTCGTTTTCGCGCATCCAGCTGGGCACTGCGCTGCGCCCGCGCCGCCTCCGTCTTGGCCCGCTCGTCGGCCAGCGCCTGCATCTGCTCGGCGCGCTTCGTCTCGTCGTCCGTGGCAAAGGCGTAGAACGCGGCACCCCGGGTGCGCACGTCGTCCTGCGCGCGGTAGTGCGTGTCAGCGGCCGCGTCGTCGTCGTCGTCTGTCCGCAGCGGACGCGGCGGCAGGCGGTCGGCCGCCGCCTCGATGGCCGCGGTCTGGATGACGTCGCCAAAGATGAGGCGCGATGCGTCTGGCGGCGGCGCCGGCCGGGCCCGCATGTCGGCCAGGTCTTGTGCCGCGCGCCGGGCGCGTTCTTGGCGGCGCAGGTCGCGTTCGCGGCGGGCTTTGGAGACGGTGCGCGTGCGGCCAAACTCGTCGACGTACTCGACCATTTCCGTGTCGTCCTCGTTCCCGTCGTCGCTGCTATCGCTGCCATCACTGCGGTCACTGCCATTGCTGCTATCACTATCATCGCTGCGACTGCCTCTGCGCCGCTTCTCGGCCCATTTCCGGTCAAAGTCAACGAGCGAGGCCACTTCGCCCTCGCGCGGCAGGTAGTCGCCGCGCTGCATCTGCGCATACCGCTTGGCCTTGGCGGCCATGTTGCGGCGGATGCGCTCGCGCTCGGCGTCGTCGAGTTCGGCGTCGACGGCGCCTGGAGGTGGTCGCTTGTTCCAGGGCGCCCTCTTGCTTTTGCTGTTGCTCTTGCCGCTGTCCTTCGTCGTGCGGTCGGCATCCGCTCCCGCAGCTGTCCTGCTCTTCTTGGACGGCGACGGGAACAGGGGTTGGCTGCTTCTCTTCTCCCCGCTGGCCGTCCCCGTTCTGCTGGTGGCGCCGTTGCTGCCTTTCGCCTTTGGCTTTGCTGTGATGAGCGACTGCAGTTGAGACGCAAAGTCGAGCGTGTTGGACAGGCCCAGCTCCGTCTTTTTCTTCTTGGCCGCACGTTGGCCGTAGAGGTCAGGATCTTGCGGCATGGTGAGTGTGCTTGTGCTGGCCGGAAGTGTGGGAGGTGACGTGAGGATAAAGTTGATTTGGTTGAAGTTGAGTTGAGGTTGCGCTTACGACCTGATGTTCGAGATGCCTGGCTTTGACTATAGCGTGCTTTGGCCACTAACGGTTAGTGGGTTTAAGCACTTGTAGTGGACTTCCACTCCCCCACACAACACCCCGCCTTATCGATAAGCATCGCCAGAAAAAAGTAGACACAATTTTGACGTCTTGACAACCACTTCGATTTCTGGATCACTGCGAGCGATCATAGAATTGGCTCCGTCTACCCCGTCTTCCCACCAGCTCACACCATGGCAAAACGTTTAAAACGCGAGAGCTACCTGCTCGCCCAGAAGCAGCCGCGCGAGGACGGCTCGGTGCCCGAGCTGCCGCAGAAGAAGTTTTATCGACAGCGCGCACATGCGAATCCCTTCTCGGACCACAACCTCGTGTAGTACGTGCGTTCTCTTGATCTTGTCCCTTGTCCCGTGTCCCTTGCGCTCATGGTCCCGGCGTCCCACTGACAGATGTAGCCCCGCGAGCCCCGAGGCCATGGACTGGCCGTCGCTGTATCCCGATTTTTTCCCCTCCAGCCACGAAGACACCTCGTCGACGACGACGTCAACAGCAACACCGGCCACGACGACCCCCCGCGTCGAGGTCGCCGACATTGGCTGCGGCTTCGGCGGCCTGCTCATCGGCCTCGCGCCCGCCATGCCTGCGACGCTGGTCCTGGGGCTCGAGATCCGCGACCACGTCACCGAGTTTGTCCAGAACCGCATCCACGCCCTGCGCGCACAGAGCCGCGCGGCCGCGGACGCCGCGGGTGCCCATGGCACACCCACGTACGCCAACATTGCCTGCGTGCGCGCCAACACCATGAAGTTTTTGCCCAACTTCTTCGCCAAGGGCCAGCTGCGCAAGATCTTTCTGTGCTTCCCCGACCCGCACTTCAAGGCCCGCAAGCACAAGGCGCGCATCGTGTCGCCGACGCTGGCGACCGAGTATGCGTACGTGCTGCGGCCGGGCGAGGGGCGCGTGTACACCATCACGGACGTCGAGGACCTGCACAAGTGGATGGTCGGCCATTTTGCGGCGCATCCGTCGTTTGAGCGCGTGCCGCCGGACGAGGAGGCCGCTGGCGACGACGACGCCGACGACAAGGCAGAGGCGGGGGTGGAGGGCGCAACGGTGGACCCGTGTGTGCGCATTATGCGGACGGCCACCGAGGAAGGCAAAAAGGTGTCGCGCAACGGCGGCCAAAAGTTCGTGGCCATTTTCCGGCGCATCCCCGACCCGCCATGGCCCGGCGACGAGCGGTGACGAGGGACGGGTGATGCGTCGGAGAGTTCAGTTCGTAGGCGGTAGAGGACGGGCAGACGCCGGGATTCTCAACCTTTATTCTCATGTACAACTGGGCGGCTTTATTTATCTATGTTCACATGGAGTTTTGCTACTCCTTTCGTTGCCTCTCAAAATCATCGAGCCATATCCCCATACCATATCCCTATATCATATTATGTCATATTGTTTATCCTGTCCATGTTCTCGCACGGCCGGGGGGGGGGGGGGGGGGGGGGGGGGGGGGGGGGGGGGGGGGCGGGGGGGGGGGA
>WNLO01000009.1:272150-421499 GCA_021398005.1 Sporothrix luriei
ACACCAAAAATACAACTAAATAATATTTTTTTATTTTTTTTTTACTGCAGCATTTTACCCACAACCCCCCCCCCCCCCCCCCCCCCCCGGCCTCCCCCACTCACAGCAAGGAGAATGCGTTGCTGGCACCGTCAAAGCCAGAGATGGACCCGATCAGCGGCTTCGAGTCGCCGTAGTACCGCAGCCGGTACGTCCCCGCGTCGGCTGTCGGCTCCGACTCCCAGCTAATCACCACGACGCTGTAGCCCAACAACTCGTTGGTGCGCGTCCACGTGTACACCAGCGACCAGTCCTCGTCGTTGCGCACCTGCTCCCAGGCGCCCGCGCTGTTGAGCTGCTCGACGGCCGCAAACGTGCCCTCCAGGCGCAGGTTGTTGCGCGGGTTGGCGCCGACAAACGTCGCGTTGATCACCTGGCCCTTGCGGTACGACTCGGCCGGCTGCGCCGTGACCTGGCCAAACGACTTGCCAATCGGCGCCGCATCAAAGACGACCTCGGGGATGAAGCTCAGCGACGTCTTGCGGTTGTCGGGCGGCGCGGGGCCGGCGGGCGGCGCGCCCGTCGCGTCGGGCGCCAGGTACTTGAGGTGGCTCACGGTCAGGTTGATGTAGGCGGGCAGCTCCCACTGGCCGTACAGCGTGCTGGCGCCCTCGTAGCGCTGGATGGTGTACTCCTCGGGCGTCGCGCAGTAGTGGGCGTACACGTTGGCGGGGCCGCCGAGCACAACGACGGGGTCGGGGCCGCCCTTGAGGAACGTCGCAGCCGCCTCGTCGCGCACGGCGTTGCGCCAGCGGCGCCCGGCCATGGTGGTGGCCTCGGACGGCGAGATGATGATGAGCAGCTGGCCCACGCGCAGGGCCTGCATGTCGACAATGTTGGGCGTCCAGGCGTACGGCTCGTTCATCTGGCCCACGTCCAGCAGAATCGGCTTGGGGTGCTGACACGCCGTTTGCTGCGGCGTCGGCGTGCGCAGCAGATCGGACACGAGTACCCACAGCGGGTTCGCATCGGGTTTGCCGGAATCCGCTTGTGTGAAGTCGAAGGCGCCGGGGCCATCGGTCGTGCCGGCCGCAAACGAGTACCCGAGAGCCGCCGGGCAGGTCTGCAGCGTGGTTCCGTTGGGCAGCTGGAACTGAAAGAAGGACATGTCGTTGTAGAAGTGGTACGACTTGACAGTCGAGCCAACAACCGGCGTCGGGGACGTGGCGAGCGCATTCTGCAACGTTAGCCATGTACACAACTGCACGACACACGGAAAAGGCAAACAGGCACCTACATAAATATCGAGAGCGCCGGCGTATTGGCGACGGCCCATCTCGTAGCAGCTGGACACGCCCAGATCGAGCTTCTGGAACGCGGGGCCGCGGCCGTGGCACGACTCGGACTTGCCGTCGGCGCAGGTGCTGTTCTCAAAGCTGCACATCTGGCCCGAGCCGTCGTCGCAGTAGGCGCCGAGCACGTTGGGCGTCGTGTCGCCGACGTTGGCCTGCGAGAAGCCCGCCACAAAGCCGGGCGCCGCGTTGGGGTCCGACGCCATGTCCTTCTCAAACAGATACGCGGCCACGCCCTTGTTGTCGCCCGTGACGTGCGTGTTGTTCTCGAGCATCGACGTGCCGTGCACCGGGTACCACGACAGCACGCCAATGTTCTTGAGGTCGGATGCGCGCTGCAGGCGCACCAGCGTCATGGTCGTGTCGGTGCTGCCGTCCGTGGCGCCGGCGTACTGCGCGCGCTCGGCCGCCGGGTTGGCCAGGTACGCGTAGAGACTACGCGACAGGTTGCCGTCGGTGATGTTGGTGGTGCCGACGTCGAGGTAGCCCTCGGTCAGCGATGCGTGCGCGCGCTGCACGGCCAGCACGGCGCCCGTCACAATGGCCTGGTAGCTCTGCCGGCTGAACCCGAGGCTGGTCACCTGCGGCAGCAAGTAGTTGAACCAGGCGCCGGGGCCGCTGTGCTGGTGCGTGCCCGTCACGGCAATGTTGGACGTCCCGTACACGGCGTAGCCTGAGCCCAGAGCCGCGACGCCCTCGAGGATGCCGAGGCGCACGGCGGCGTCGCCCGACAGCGCGTCCAGCACCAGGTACACAAAGCGGTCCGACGGGTTGCTGACGTCGCCAATGATGAACGCGCGCGCATACAGCCGCTGGCGCAGGCCCGTGCCCGTCTGCGCCAGGCTCGCATAGCCGCCAAAGTTGAGCTCGACCACGGGGCCGGTGATGTCGGCCTTGCCCACGCCGATCAGGTACTTGTCGCCCGTCGGCGTGGACCGCGCCAGCGGCGGAAGCTCGTCATGGGGTGCCTTGTCAGCAGCGCCGGCGGCCGGTGACGCGGTCGACGTGTGCGCACCAGCGGTCAACGACGGCGTGCCAATCTGCCAGACGGCCAAGACGGCCAAAACAAAAAAGGACACGGCGGCCACGGTGACCATGATGGACCGCCGGGGCAGCGAGCGCCGGGGCGGCTGCAGCAGAGCATCGTCGCCATCGTCCTCGACCTTCTTCTCTTCGTCGCGAATGTCGTTCGGGACGTGCCCGTAGGCGTGTTGGTACGGAGCCATAAGCGTGTCGATGGTGGATGTTGGAAAAACAAAAGATGCAGTCAGGATCCGAAAAGGGGGCTATGGCCTGATGCCTTTGTTCAGGAAGGGAATCTGCGACCCTGCCGGAGGAAAGTGCGATACACGACGGAGGCCGGTTGGATTCGGCTGTGCATCGCCCTGGGAAAGAGCGAGTGACTGTCGAAAATGGAAACAACTGACGCTATGTATTCGGGAAGGAGCAAAAGAAACGGCAAGAGCGAAAGGGGTGTCCGCGTGGACCCTGCCACGCGCCGCATCGTGACCTCTTTATAACTACGGCGACGATCTTGTGAGCACTACGTCGCACGTTGCAGATGCCCCATTGTCTCGCCTCGATGGCGGCGCGCGCGTGGACCGGAGATTAACGCAACCGCACCCGACCGCAGCGATGAAAAGTGCTACGATGTAGAGAGTCACTCTGCCAAACGAGTGGCCGCTCGGCAAATGCATCTTTCCTCGGCCAGGGGACGATGGGTCAACATGGAGCAAGGTTTAGGTTGAGCGGGGACGGGCTTGGACGATCTCTTGACCATACGCCATACTTCGTACGATGTGCTCCCAGCAGGGCAGGAGGGCAGCAGGGCACGGGGCAGCAGGGCAGCAGGGGTACAGAGACGGAGGGGAGACGGCAAGGAAGCGGCGGCCAAACAAGGCAAGTCGGTTGATTCAGCCAGCCTCTAATTTGCAAGTGATCAGCGCGTTGTCGATGCGGATTGGATGTCGCGGGTAGTGGCGACAACGACGGGCAATCTCCCCTCTTTTTTTCAGCGATCTGCACTCTACAAAATCTTCTCCTATCACATGGCAAAGAAGGCAACTCTTCCTGCTTTTGTGTGAAGCAAGCAAAAAGAGAAACGTTGAACGGCGTTGTGGTTGGACCGCGGTAGATTGGCAGGGTATATGTGACACGGACTAATATACTGTATCGACCAAACGAGGAGGCCGGTCACTGAGAGGCGACATTATGATCGAGGTTCAACACCTTTTGCGCCGGTGACGGACGTAAGAGGACATCGTGCCTGGTCAAGCTGTGTAAAAGAATCATCCTGCATGATTCTATGGTGCTGCCAACGACGTCGGAGGCCCGAGTGCTGTCAATAACTGAGGTGTGCTTTATTAGGAGGAAGCCAGGAAAGAGTCAAAAAAATCCTTTAAATTTTATGAAACAGAGGATGGCTTTTTTTAAGCATTTGTGGGACTCCGTCGACTCTCTAGCGGCATTCGGATATCTTGGTGCTTGCCGAATACTCGTATCGTACGAAGTACTTCGTTGAGCTCATCCAAGACGCGGAAGTGATCGTCGAAACAGGCACCCCAGCTCTTGTGAAAAGAAATAAATAAACGGTGGTCTACTCCCAACAACGTCATTCTCAGTCGCAGACTACTCCAAGACGGGCAGGTCCGCCGTTGTCGTTTCCTGTTAGCTGCATCTGCATCCGTGCCCGTCCGCTCAGACTGCCATCGGGCCCAACAGTTGAGCCGTCTTTCTGCCCTGTTCGATGTGGTTGCTTGCGATATGGAGGACGTACACGGGCAAAGTATCAGATTCTTTGTGCTTTGCGACGTCGTATTAAAGTGCGGAGTGGTGGATCAGTTTCCCCGCAAACCAGATCCTTTGCATGGACGGCATGCACCCAAGTCAGACGATATGTTTGTGGGTGTCATTAATGCATAGGCAAGCCGTTATGCAAGATCAGAAGCAAACAATATTAACACTTTCAAAAGATTGATAAATATATACGGAGTACGGGACTGGAAATGTACAGGTAGTGGGGGGAAAGGGACCGCGCAAAAACACATATGCTCCTAAAACAACAAAATAAATAATAAATTCCAATATGTGTGTGTCGTCATATGATCCAATTTGATATCATGTACACGTCTGTTATGTTCGTGTTGTTGTTACCATCGTCATCGTCAAGGACTTAGACCGTCCCGCGCTCGACAAACTTGACCGGGATGTCGACCGTCTTCGCACGCAGGTACTCGAGGCAGTTTTTGCCCAGCGTGTCGTACGTCGAGCACGCGTCGTAGCCGCGGTCCAGGTGGTCGTGCAGCAGGAAGTGCACGGCACGGAGGTTGGGCAGCTCGAAGCGGTCGATCGGCTTGCCGTGGTCCTCCTCGGGGCCCAGCAGCGCGCGCACCTTGGCCACCGTCAGGAGGCTGCGCAGCCAGTCCCACTCGTCGTCGTGGCGCACAAAGAAGCCGACGTTGCAGTCGCTGCACTTGTCGCCCGAGCGGCCCAGCACAATGCGGCCCAGCGGCATGCGCACCGTCGGGCCGAAGCTGTCGAGCGCCACGGGGTTCTTCGTCTCGTACGTCGGCTGCTGGCGGTCGTAGGTGCGGAACGCGGGCGGCGGCGGCAGGTCAATGACGGGCGTCGGGTGGTCGAACAGCAGGTGCAGCCGCTGCTGCATCGCCGACTGCGGCAGCAGAGACGGGTGGTACTCGTAGTACGGCTTGCCCTCGGCCTGGCGCATGTCGTTGCCTAGCGAGGCACCGGGACAGCTCTGCAGGAAGCACGTCATGCTGCGGCGGAAGAAGCCGTTGGGGTTGCGCATGCTCAGCAGCTCGCGGTCCTTGCTCTGCGCAAAGATGCGGAAATCGACCGTGGCCACGTCCTGGTTGCGTGCATCAACCACGGACGACCCGTTCTGCATAAACTTGAGCACATCAAACTTCTTGAGCATCTCGGCGCCCAGCTCCGCCTTGATCTGCTCCTCTGTGAACCTGCACTTCTCCTCGATGTCGAGACCGCACAGGTACACGTGGTACTCGGCCTGCCAGCCGGCAAAGCCCGTAATGCCGACCTTGGTGGTGGGCGGCGGCGGCAGGCCCTTGACGCCCGACACCTTGACCTGGTCCTCGCCAATCTGCTCAAACTTGATGTCCTCGAGCCACGCGGTGACGTCGCAGTTGTAGTACTGTGGGCCCTGGATCTCGTACAGGAGCTGCGATGTGCACGTGTTGACCGTCATGACACCGCCCCGGTTCTTCTCCTTGGACATGACGCCCTCGCCCTTGTGGTCGATGGCGCAGATCGGGAAGCCCATGTCAATGTGCTTGCCGGCCTTCATGATCGACTTGAAGTCCGAGCAGTAGCCGCCGACGAACTCCAGGAGATGGCCAAGAATCAGCGCGCCCGCCAGCTCGTCGAACTGGTCGGCCTGCCAGCCGTGCCACCAGGCGGCTGCGCCGATAATGGGCGAGGCGTCCGAGACACGGCCGCAGATGACAATGTCGGCACCCTCGGTCAGGGCGCGGGCAATGCCCAGACCGCCCTGGTAGCACTGTGCGCAGACGGGCTCCAGGCCCCACTCCGCGAGCGACTTGTTGTGCATCAGACTGCGGAACTCCTCGCCCTTCTCAATCAGGCTCTTGACTGAGCTGGTGACGTCGTCGCCCTCGATCCAGGCCACCTTGAGGCTGTAGCCCTTCTCGGCGACCTTGGCCTGGACAATCTTGGCCAGGATCTCTGTGTCCGAGGCACCGGCGTTGACGGCCAGGCGGACCTTGTTCTTGGCCAGGTACTCGATGGCGGGCTCGAAGCAGTCCATAAAGTTCTCGGCGAACACAGCATTGCGGACCTCTTCCTCCCAGGTCAGCTCCTTGCCGGCGTTGGCGTTCTGGTTGCGCACTTTGGCCGTGCCGTGCATCGTCATGGTCAGCTCCGAGAGCCAGTCACCGACAATGACGTCGACATCCTCGAAGCGAGCCAGCGACTCGATGGCACGGACACGATCAGAGAAGCCGCCCGAGGCACCGGCCACGCGGACGGGGCGCTTGGGCTCAACAGATCCCATTGTGATGTCAGCGCGCGCGTGAGTGGTCGAGTTCGGTAGTTCGGGGAGAGGACAAAGGAGGCTCCGACGATTCGTGTCGTGATGTTGACGTATATAAGATTGTCCTGGAGAGAAAATCATCGACACAAGCAAAAAATGCCGTTCAGAGAAGGATGGCACCTCATGGTTATAAATGCCCTCCCATCATGACTTCATGAACTTCAGTATCCGCCATCTCCGCGTCTTCTCTATCCCCTTTCCTCCCCTCCTCCTCCACGATAGGCCATTTCTGAAGCACTTACTTCATAAGCCTGCTGCGCCTACCTCCACCCCGCTAGGGACCTCCAGTTCCCCTTCACAACCCAAACTGTCTTGACCCGAAATGGTCATTGTGTTCGGTCTGGGGCAACGAGGGGAGCACCGATTCTCCGGGTTGCCGCTAGGGGCCTACTTTCGGTCAAACATACCCGGGGGCGACGTGAAGTTGGGGTCGAGCCAAGGGCCACGCGAGTCAGCAGCGCTTTCTTTCTGTTGGTGCGTGCCAGCGACAGTTTTGGTGGGGCGCCGATTAGACCACTGTCTGGGACTTACAAGAGCAACAAGGTACCGACGTTGGAGAAGCCTCACTTGTTTCTGGCAGTTTTATTTAGCACTTGTGCAGCGGTACCCTGCGCGGAATCCCTCTTGTGACCAATGCATCTCCTAACTGACCACCTCCCGGTCGGATGCGTAAGGGACTGAGAGCAGGGCGTAGAGCGGCTGTAATGGCTGGTCGGAGCCTGGATTGACCGGGACCCAGGGACATGGTTGGGAGGCAGGCCGATGCAATGTATGCTTCCTTGACGAAGAGAAAGTTTAATGAAGAGGTCTTGTGGGCAAGATGCTGTGTGGTCTCCGAGGTGGAGGTACTTGAATGGCGCGGTGCCGGATAATGAGCTTCCTGGCGCCATATAAGACCGGAAATATCTCACCCACCATCTGTCTGGAAGGACAAGCCAAGCATGAAGAGCATTCTGGCCGACGTCGGGACAAGGAGACGTTGTCTCGATCCGGTAGTGTCGAGTTAGATGCAGTAGTTGTAGGTCTGTGCGGCCGTTCGGTACGCCAATAAAACCACGTTTGCCAGTGGAACAGTCGATGTCCTCATGGTCGATGTACTTGCCAGAGCCCATTGATCAAGCCTGAGTTTATCGAAAGACACGATATAATCGAGAAAAATTAAGGACCAAAACATTCAGGGGTAACAGTTTACTACTCAATGTTACTTGAGGAAAGAGTTTTCATCAGATTGGTGCCTAATTCTCGACAGGGAAGGAGCTCCCTTTCAACGTCCTATTTCCGCAAGCACAGCCTGTCAACACAAACATAAATCGAGGCAAGTGCAACCAACATGGCTTCGGCCATTCCCACGTGCTTCATTCGCACGCCATCGTATATGACGACGAAATAGCTTACTTGCTTCAGACCGGCTTTAACCTCACCCTGAATCTACTTGGGGCTCTTGGCACAAGATGTAGCCAGAATATGTCGTCGCTTTGCGCACTCGACTGCGTTTTAGCCGTGGAACGCCAAGACCAGCTCGACACTCCCCTGATCACCACGGCTTCACGTCAGACAGATATAAGGTTTCTGTCGCCTGTGTTTTTGCGGTTGGCATTTGGTCCTCAAGATAATAGGATCCCACAGTGGAGATCCTAGTGATGCGGCTCGCATTGGCCTGCCATGTACTTGCTTCTGTCGGTTATGTCCGCGATCTCTTCATGATGTTCCACGAAACGGTCAGGGGCTGATAAGGACGAGAAAATGCGCATGGGAATCCGACAACGCAATAGTCTCCCGTATGTCGTTTGTCTCCCCGTTTATGCTATGGGAATGACGCCACGGCGGTTTTCGTCTGAAGTCTGGAGCCGTCTTTCTGCAGCTCTGCCTCCCATATAAACCCAGTTGCGGCCATCACAATGGTTTTCTGTCCTTCTCCTGTATTTCTTGTGTTGCACATTGTCTTCAGTCTTTACCTCTTGTTTATTACAGTTATTTAATTTCTCTGCTCGACAGGTTCGACAGTCATTCCATTCTTTTAAATACTTTATTTTCTTCTCCTCCTCACAATGCTCGCCAAGACCGTCCTTGTTGCTGCCCTTGCAGCCATTGCCGAGGCTCGCTTCAGCCAGGAAGGGGCCATCCAGGCCACCATCCAGGGCCTCAGCACGTTTGGTAAGCCCGGCCAGGCCGCCACGCTGGCCGGCCAGACTCCGGGTGTCCTCCTTGCCGGCGCCAACGCGTGTGCAAAGGTACGTCTCCGGTCCCGTCGACATCCATTGTTGTGCTGTTCACCCTGACAATCGCAGCTCGATCTCGCCGACCAGATTGTGACGGCGCTCGGCACCGACGCCGCTGTCGTTGCGGCCGCGGCCCAGCTCGTCGGCGCCGAGAAGAACTTCAACCCGTCGGCCCAGTCGATCCCGACATTGTGCTCGGACGCCACGCTGCCGGCGACGGAGGCTCTGCGCGGCATTGTGCCGCTCGTGGACCCGGCGGTGACGGGCTCCGAGGTCGAGAACGCCAACGCGGCGAAGTCGCTCCAGACGCCGTTCAGCGCCAGCGGCCTGAGCGTGGCCGACGTGGCCAAGGCGCAGGGCTTCTCCAACTTCACCGCCCAGGCCAACGCCTAAGCGCCCTGCCGTTATGGGGAGACGACATGTAAAACGGATGAGGCTGCAAATGCGTCTGCCTACTTTGTGCGGTCGCCTTTTTCGCACTGTGGACATTTACATAGGACACGCCATAGCAAACCGTAGCCTTGCCAATACATGCAACTTCTGGTGGTAGAATACAAGTATTGTTTCTAATTAAGAAATGAGATACAAAATGACTTGATACTGTATGACTTTGTATTTTCTCATTATCAGCCGCTGTCGCCGTACTTCAATTCACCTTCAAACAGCTCTCGAGATTAGCACAGTGCTCCACCGCCCAAATAGGAAATTTGTTGATGCAGCACCGTGTAAGGTGGCAAACAGTTCTGACGTCACAATAATCCACACTGTGTGAGGTGCCTTCCCAAGTTGTGCAAATCAGGCCACAGGTGATAGGTGGTGCCTGCCGTCTGCGTTGTACAAACAGCAACCACGTGTGGAAAGCCTCGTTGGGTGAACCTTTTGGCCATTTTGTCATTTTGACACTCCTCATTTCTGCCCTCTTCCATCATTCGCATCATCGCAAGCCCTCGATGAACCGCTTGCCAATCCTCGACACTACGTCATTTTATCGCTTTGCGGCTTCCCCATCGACAGCGGAAGTAGCGTTGAGATAGATAGGCTTCCACCAGAATATCGATAGCGTCAATCAATCTTTGACATTGAGGAATCATCACATCGCCGTATCCCGACCATGGTCGCCGATACGGAGCTCTACGAGCGCCTCGGCGTCACGTACGATGCGTCCGCCGACCAGATCCGGCGCTCGTACCGCCGCGCGGCAATGCTCTGGCACCCCGACCGCAACCCCAACGACCCCGAAGCCGCCGACAAATTCAAGGCCTGTCTTGAGGCGTACGAGATTCTCTCGAACCCCAACCAGCGCACCCTCTACGACACCTACGGCCTAAGCGGCGTGCTGCGGACAGCCGGCGACCCGGAAATGTCGCCCGAGATGCAGCACGCACAGCCGCCGCCGCCTCACGCGGCATCGTCCTCGGGCCGCTACTACCGACAGCGAACGCGGCCCCAACAACGACCGACACAGTTCTCGCCGTTTGACGACTTTTTCGCGTCGCGACGGCACTCGTCGTTTGACGATATGTTCAACGACGACTTTTTCAACGATCCCTTTTTCTCGTCCACGCGACCGCCACCGATGTCCTCTGGTGTTCCCCCTTCACAACGGTCCGCCAGACAAGCACAGGCACAGTCGCAGTCGCAGTCGCAACAGGCACCCCGCTTCAGCTTCTCGAGCAGCTTCACGTTTAGCACCAGCAGCAGCAACGGTGGCGGCGGCGGCGGCGGCGTCGGCTCGTTCACAACGCACACCCAGTCCTGGAACAGCCGCGACGGGCACCAGAGCCGGCGCACGTCCGGCACGATTCGGCCGGACGGCGTCTATGTCCACCACGACGACGGCCTCGACAGCACCCAGCGGGTGGCCAATAGCAGACGCAGCGCGCAACGGTCTGCCGCGGGCGACGGCCACGCGAGCAACGACAATGTGGTCCCGCAGCCACAACAGGCTCAAAGTATGCAGCAAGGCATGCAGAGTCCCTTTAACATGGGAGGCGGGTTCTTCAACCTGTTTGCCAACATGAGCAACATGATGTCGTCCTCCTTTGGCAACAACATGTTTGGCGACCGCGATCCCCAGGCGCGACAGCAGCAGGGCAGCCAGCGGTGGCAGTAATACAAGTTGTTGGCGGCATTCTTGTGGACAGGCGATGCACGGTGACTTTTGGTACAGCGTGGATTTGTTTTATTTTTATTTATTTTTTCTTTTCAGATTCGGAGCCCCGTTCCTATTTCTGTTCTAATGTGACAACGACTGGTGTTTTGTATCTTGAAGTAAATCTATCTTCCTTTTCCTATATGTTTCTCTTATACCTATTTCTTGGGGCCCATATGAAATCGGACCAGCTATAATTCTTTTGTTCATTTTGAGACAAACCAAACTGATGACTTGGCCACCGGAGAAAATGGTTAAATGGATATGGCAATGGACACCCGCCAAGTGGAGCCTCTTCGGTGCATCAACTTCTCCGCCACCTACATGTTAGTGTACTCTTCACTCTCATGACTCGTCAGACCTGCCCTGTCCATGTCTGCCAGCCGTGTGCCGGGTTCTTTTACGTCACCAGATTCCCGTCTCGCCGTTCGTCGTTCCGTGTCGGTGTCCCGTCTGAGCCGCGTTCAACGTCTCTCGTCAGCTCCAGTATGTGCTCGAAGTGTTCCAGTGCTTGCCGCATTTGAACATGAATTTGCAATGTGAATATTTGTTGTTTCTTTTTATACTTGTTTCTTTCTGTATGAAACAACGTATCAACTTTGCTCTGCGGCTTTCTCGCTGCGCTATTGATCTCAAAAAAATAATAAAAATACATCACAACGCCAAGTTGGACATCCAAAGATCCAAGAAACTTGGCAGGTCTTGGAGATTTGTTTTCACGGCAGAACATGAAGTATTGACACATAAAAATCTACTGTACCGGTGAAAGAGCCACAAGATATCAAAACGACAAAGCGTCAAAGGCAACTCCTGGTCCCCAAGCCGTACCCTTTTCATAAGACCCACAGTCATATGGCATCACGGCACATCCGCATAGTTGGCAGCAATACTATGGAGATCCACCAAAGTGACGAAGACACAGACGGTCGAGACAGTCAGTAGAAGTACAATGTGGCTTTTTGGTGGCCAGTGGGCATGGTGGATGTGGACTGAAAGGATCGGATGGCGTTCTTATAGGATGAAGTCCCTTTCTTGAGATTCATCACATTCTCGAATAAACAAATACATACCTCGTATCCTGAACAGAAATAACAGAAAATGTTGGCATGGCTTCTTCTACTCTCTGGCCTCTCTCATGAAGTCACGGCAACAGACGCAGTGTCGTCTGCGACCAGTATCTTGATCCCTAGGACTACTAGGAGTCCCACAGTGCCATCTGAAGCTCCCACGATTCCACCGGTTCCCACGATCCCAAACGTCCTGAGACCGACAGTGAGGGATGTCTACGATGACGGCGACTTGACGAGTCCACGGCTTTGTCGCAAAATCGACAGAAATAACGACGATATTCTGCTCCGCGTTATGAGTACGCAGTGCCCGATGCCTGTTAGATACGACGCCGTGCAGTTGCCACCATCATCGTGGTCTCCGTGGACGCATCCACCAACATGCTCCGACGCCAACACGACGACATCGACGCCCTCTACTGATACCTTGCGGTTTTGCGTCTTTACACACGCCCACTATGGAGGCGGTATCAGCATTGTGGCAACTCCAGAGACGGCGGCCGGCCTTGCGGCTGTTCTCGACCAAGCTTCCGTCGCCCAAGAGGCACCGCCGGTGCATCGCCCTCGTCTTAAAATGCAACACATTCCAGGAAAGGGCCTAGGAGTGGTGGCTGGACAGGCCATCCCACGGGGCACAGTCCTCCTCCGCGACCACGCTCGTGTTCTCGCCGATGTGCGCTTCCCACAGCATGTCCGCCGCGCCCAGGGCCAGACGCTGCTGCACAAAGCCGCCGGCCGTCTCCCCGCGCCAGACGACGTGCGGAGCCTCAGTCGCAGTGTCCAGGCCAAACCGGGCGAGCCACGAGGCGTGCTCGAAGAAAACGTTCTGAGCACCAACTCGTTTGCGGCCACAGTCGATGGCGTCGCCTACATGGCCCTCTTTCCAGAGATTGCAGTACGTGGTAACATGACCCATCCGTTTACTCATGATTCACGTCAATACTAATGCCATCTCAGCGAATCAATCATGCCTGCAAGCCAACGTGAGTTTGTCGATATTGTTGTCCTATTGCTGCATTGTACACCCTACTCACCCTGACAGAGCCGTGACTCGCTTCAACAGCAAGGACTTGACACAGCAAGTCACTGCTTTCCGTGACATTGCACCGGGCGAGGAGATCACCATCAGCTGTAAGTCCTACCGTCGTCCCCTTTCTTCTCCTTCTCCCTTCGAACAGCTTCCACATGCTCACAACAATCACTAGACACCGACTTTGGCCTTACCCATGACGCACGCCAAGAAAAGCTGAAGCGCCGCTGGGGCTTCTCCTGTACATGCGACCTCTGCAGCGGTGGACCCGACGCCACGGCCGCATCGGACGCCCGCCGCCGGCGCGTAACCGCCCTCCGAGCGGAGGTTGTCGCGCACCTCCAGCAGGGCTCCTATGGCACGGCCATTGCCGCCTACGAGGGCGAACTGCTGGGCCTCATCCGCACAGAACACCTCGCCGACCACATGGGCGAGCACTACGAAGTGCTGGCGCGGCTGCACCTGGCCGTGGGGAATCGAACGGCCGCCGCGGCATACGCACAGCGGGCGCTGGACGAGCTGGAGACGTTTCAGGGAGGAGCAGATTCTGGTTCGGTGAGCGGGCCGTCGCGAAACTCGGTACACGAGATGACGGCGTTTGTCAAGGCCCTCCGAGGGCAACAAGGGCGGCCGAAGACGAGGAAACAGAAGAAAAAGCCAAAGGCAGGCAACAAGAAAAAACGGCAGCATAGCAAACAGAAGAAAAGGAAGGAGGGAAACGACAGGGGTACGTCATCCAAGAGTCAGAAGCAAACAACCAAGTTGTGTGGCAGTACATAAAAGGCAGACATTGTATGAGAGTCACACAGAGTATGAGACATTTGCCGTCAATAAATGGAAACTTCCAAGATGCCACTATTCGATCCACCAACGGGATGCCCATCCCAGACAACGTCCTGCCCTGGCCTACTTGCTCTCCGGCGCCGCGGTCTTGTCCGGGAACCGCAGCGTGTGCTCGTAGTGCCAGCCCTCCCGCTGGATGTCCGCCCGCACCTTGTAGTGGTTGTCCGCGATGCGCAAAAAGTCCAGGTCCACCTCCAGGATCTTGGTCTCGGCCACGCCCGGCCGAATCTCGCCCCGCAGGCCGAGCAGGGGTTGGGCCAGCTGCGACACGCCGCCCGTGTTGCAAAACGCCACGGCCACGGTGTTCTCGCTGGCACGCGCCGCCAGGCACGCGCGGATGTAGTCCACCTCGCACTCGGGGTTGACGGCCAGCGACGCGGCGTCGACGTCCTCGTACGGGTCCCAGTACGAGGGGATGAGGATGAGGTCGGCGCCGTCGGCCACGAGCGCCCGGAACGCCTCGGGGAACGCCAGGTCCCAGCAGACCAGCATGCCGGCGCGCACAAAGCGGTCGCCCCACCGGAGGGGCGTGTCAAAGGCCTTGTGCGGCGGCCAGTCGGTGGTGCTGCCGGCCGCCGAGGCGCTCGCCCGCGTCGGCGCCGTCAAGTGGCCGCGCTCCGTGTGCCACAGATTCGTCTTCTGGTAGCGGTTGAGCACACGGCCCGTGCCGGCCTCGACAAAGACGGCCATGTTGCGGAGCTCGAGCGTGCCGCTGCCTGTGTTGTCGGCGGGCGCCGCCGTCGTGACGAGCGTCGTGCCGCTCGCCGGGTCGGCCGTGGTCGTGTGCGCCTCGACAATGGTGCCGGGGACGATGTTGATGCGGAGCTCACGGGCGAGGTCCTGGTAGCGGCTGAGAACGGCGCCAGAGGCGGCGCTGGCACTGACAAACTCCGGGTGGTCCGGCACCCACGAGGTCAAGTGGAACTCGGGCAGGAGGGCAATGTCCGCGCCCGCAGCAGCGGCCTTGCGGATCTCATCGGCAGCGTACGTAAAGTTGGCCTCGATGTCGAGAGGCTGTGGGTTTTAAGTATACTGGATGACAAATACGTCACAGGAGCGAGCTCACCTTTGGCTGGAATTGGATAATGGCAATCTTGTAGATGGGCGCCATGATGAAGACTCGGACTGGATTGGGTTGGAAAGGAAAGACGGTCGACGTGGATGAGAGTTACAATGACAAAATGCAAACGTTTGTTTTGGCCGTTGTGTTCGACGTTGGAGATCAGCGCTCTTGCCGCTAGTAGTCGAATGACGCAGGTGCAATACCCCACGAAGCGATGTGACAAAAGTCGGGAAGGTGCCGAGGGTGCGTTCCTGACAAAACGGACTGGTCTTTCCACCTCCCTTTTGTACACAGCAAGATGCCCATAACGGCAAGAACGCCCCGCCGACGTCGGTCGAGAACGCATTACGATATACGAGGGCCAGGCAAGAGCCAACGACAGGTTCTTCCTTCCGCGCGAATGCAAGTGCACCAGCAGCCCAAGCTCTTGGCATTGGGAGCTCAGCGTTCTGCCAATCATCTCGTCGTGCAGAATGCTTCAGTGCGGTCTCGGTTTTGTTCACGACGGTCGGCCTCTCCTTTGCGCGCGCCTTGCCAATCGGAGGCTCGTCTACCCGAATGCCTTCACTCCCAGACTGGATGAACATGATACAACTGCTGCACGTGTGGAAGTTGGATAACAAATGCTTGCTAAGTTTCAGATGCCAGAGTCCGAATGTCTTGACGATGCGAGGGCAGTTAATACGGGCGAATAGGGACAAAGAAAGGGTTGTGAGAGGCATTTCAAGCTACTTCGAACTGCGTCTAACGGTGTCGTGCAAGAAACGTTTACAGGCCGATATCACATCGTATCACGAATCATTGTCTTCAACGGTAGTCTTGACGCTGTTTATCATTTCTATCGTAAATATCATGCAACTCCTAAGCCTTGCTGCGCTCGAATTGTCTCTCGTCGCCCACGCATCGTCTGTCCTCATTCCTCTCTCACCGTCCATTTGTGAAAATGCAATGTGTAAGTTTTTGTACCTATCGCCCCATGAAATATGTAAAATGTGCAAAAATGCCCCTCCCAAGTAAAACGCCACGGATCGTACACCGGAATGAAACGGAGAGAGAGAATGCGGCAAGACGGCTCGAGAGCGCAAAGGAGAAAGTCCTTTACAGGATCGTGCCGAAGCCAAAGGTCAGCTTGATGCTGCGCACGTAGTACTCGCTCCAGTTGCGCTTCGTCACCTCCTCCTGGCCCACGGGCACGCCGCTCCACGCAACGCGCATGACGGTCACGCTGTCAACGTCGTTCTGGTCAAAGTCGATGCGCAGCGTCGAGTAGTGGCCGGCGGGCCACTGCTTGAGGCGCCAGCTCTGCACAATGTGCGTGGGCGCCTTGAGCTCGACGTAGGCGCCGGCGACGTTGCCGTCAAACAGCTCAAACTTGCCGCCGACCTGGGCGCCCTCAAACAGCCGGGGCGGGGCGCGCGTGAAGGCGGCGATGCGCTGCGGGTCCGTAAACGTCTGGTAGAGCTGGTCGGCCGTGGTGCGGAACTCTTCCTGGTCCGTGACCGTGGTGGTGTTGATGGTCTGGCCGTCCGTCGTCTGGGAGACGGGTTCCGACGCCGACCCGTCCGCGGCCTTGGCGGCGGCGGCGCCCGTGGGCGGGTGGTACTTGGGGGTGGTGAAGCCGCTCGACGGGTTGGCGCCGGGGGCGTGCTGGATGTCCTTGCCGTGCTCGGCCACCAGCGCGCCGGCCAGCTGGGTCAGCGTCGCGCGCAGCTGGGGCACCAGCTGGCTGCGGACCAGCTCCTTGACGGGCTGCTTGCCCTTGCTGTCGGCGTACACGTCAATCTCAAACACAAACTCGTCCGCCTCGGTGTCGTGGGCGACCTCGGGGATCGTGATGGAGCCGCTGACGTCGTCCTCGCCCGGCGCGGCGCCCGCGTATTCCAGCACGAGCTTCACGTCGTAGATCGTAATGACCTTGCCCTTGCGCTGGCTGACGTCGACGTCGCCCTCGGAGCTGATGACCTTGGAGATGCGCGCGCTGACGTCGCCCTCCTCGGCGCTCAGCTTGGTCAGGTTCTCCTCGAACCACTGCTTGGCCCACGGCGCCGCATCCTTGTTGACCCAGTGCCAGTTGTTGGGGTTGTGGAGGACCATTGTGGCGGTAGGAGGGAGGGATTCAGTAGTAATTATCTGTTTTTGTGACGTTGGTTAGCTCGATGAAGCAACATAACGGCAAACAAACGCAAATGTGCACTTGTCGATCAACATGGACGAAGGTTAAGGAAGCAAAAGATCAGAGATGGCCTGGTGGACCACAGCAAAGTTTGTCATCAAAGGAAGGGAGTACAAATCGCCCTATGACTGGTGCCAGCTGATATTCTCATCATATAGAATTGCATTGAAGCATTGGGAAGTGATGGGTTGTGGTAGTGGCGGAGGGTAGGAGTCGGATGGGAAGATGGTAGGATGGGCGAGGCTGCCGGGAGCTCTGGCAAGCTCCGAGCAAAGAGGGTGTCAGCCAACTCACAATTTTGGTTCTGCTGTGCTTTTCAGCCTCAACAAAGGAAATATCAAGAGGGCGGGAAACGTCAAGGAATGGGAACGGCAAAGTCACGATGACAGGACAGTGAAGGCGTCAAGACGACGAGGCAGGGACCGAGTGGTGGGTGGAGCAATGAAAACATGCCTGGGAGGAAGAGAAGAAGAAGAAGGGGGGGGGAGAGAAGGGGAGAAAAGGAAGGGATTGGTAGAGAACTGGTGAGAGAGCGAGACAGGAGAGAGGAGGAATCGAGAGAGAGGCAGAGAGAAGGACAGAAATGCATGGAACGTCTGCGAAAAGTTTCCATGGGCTGTTTTTACAGCGGGGACCCGGACCCGCGCAGCCAGACTGCAAATATCTTAGCGGGAATTGGCACCGGATTGGGGCATTTTGTGTGCTGGCAGAATTCGGTGGGCGGACCCCACATTCACGCTGTGTACACCGCCTTCCTCTTTGGGCTGCACAAGCAACTGGAAGGAGCTACCAATGTGCAAAGATTGGGAGTAAGCGAGTTATCTTCACGAGCGGAAGGCGGAAGAAACAGCTCCTTTACGCGTCCGTTAGGGATGTTGGAGGCGGACGGTCAGTCGATGCTGACTTGGACGTCGAATGGGCGCGTCTGGCTCTACGCAGCTGGTGGAGATGGATGTCAATTTTGCGCGCGTGACCTTCTCACGTTGAGTGTTAGAGACATGGGAGCTCCAGCAGCTTCGTTTGGAATGCAATTGACGACGTCCAGTGGCTGTGAAGAGGCGTTTTGTCGAGGAGACGGAACTGTTGTCCGGACTGGTCGTCTTTGTGAGTCTCGAGCTTACCTAGCGACACCCATTTCGTCTCGAAACTCAGATCAACAAATCCCTGGCGGTAGATCAAAGTAAAGATGAGGTCACAGAAACGACCTTCAGCATCTGGCCTTGCTCCCCGAACCTGACTTGTAATGGACATTTAAAGGTTCTATTTCGAGAACAGATGTTGGGGGACCTCTGGGAACATGCACTCTACGCGCGGAGCGGCATGTCGGGCGACGGCCGGCCGGATATTGCTCCTGATGAAGCCAAAAATAAAATATGAACTGCAAGATGTAAACACAGACACCACGGAGATTGCAATTGTCGCCAAGAGGCCCTGTGGTGGCCCAAATGGAGACCGTACGGTGAATTGGTCGGCCTGATCGGTGGCCGTCTGCGGACTGTGCCGTCTCGCGCGTAAGGTGGCCTCAAAAGCGGTCGGAAGGCAGATAATATGTGGAGAAACTCATGTTTGATTCTGCTGCTATTTCGAGACTGCTTGACGGTCGTGTGATGGTCTGTTATCCACAGGGACGGGTATATGCCAAAGAAATACGAATCCCATTTGTTGTACGCACACAATGAGTGAGGAATAGAGGTGTCAAGAGTACGAGTGTCTTGTTTGTTTCGTCCCATTTTGCATACATTATGACTCTTGCATAATGTTCGGTTCGAACAGGCGCTCGTTTCCTACGAGTAAATATATGCCGGCCGTGGTAAGGGACGACGGGGAAGAGAGCAAGCATTGTTTCGAGCCGGTTTTCTATGTTTTTAAGGTCATAGAGTAGAAATAGTTATAAAAAATGGTTCACTATTTTGGCCTTTATGTTTACCAGTACGATGCATAAAAAATAAAGACTATACCGCTGCAAGTTTACTTTCAAATATATACGCAAATATATATCTCTACGGCATTTAACTTGCTCCCTGTTTCGCATCGTCACGTCCCTGTACTCACCGGGCTGGATGCCGGGCTGGGCCACACAGCATTGCCATCAGCTTTTTGATTATTATTTTTGATTTTATTTCCTCTTTACATCTTTGCGCCACCCAAACGTGGCTTTCCAGACGGCCTGTCAACCCCATTCCGTTGTCAAACCTATTCCTTGCAAGTCGACTGGCTCCTCGCCCTGATTGCCACCAACCACTAACATGCCGTCGTCCACGTCCTGTCGGAATGCCGCCAGCTTTTCTCATACAGGGCCGGCCAACGCCTCGTCCACTTATATGGGAGCCATCCAGTCATCTCCACCGGGACAAGATCGGGCCTGGCACAAGGATGCTATTATTATCTCGCCTGTCACCAACAGGAACCCCATCTCCAGAGTCCCCACGTTTTATTGGGGGCGTCTTTACACAACCATCGTGTTCCGAGATACAACATCGAAGCTCGACGTACGCTGTATTACATTCCCCTCGTCGTGACTGACTGATTGACCAGCTCTGGGCCGAGCTCCGGCTGAGCCCAGTCATCACACCGATGCCGCCATGGCAGCATTGACGACTTAATGCCTCTTTTAAAGAACCCGACGTGAATGAAAACGACCTGCAAAGAATCATACAAACTCGGCCTAGCACGCAGAATCCTCCACAACACAGTCCCAGCTAGTGCACCGCAAGTGGTGATGTGATGAAAAGCGAGCAAGCAGCAAAGCAGTCTCTGGCAACAGCACACCCACCGTGGCACACCCATCGTGACACACCCGTCGTGAGGACGGAGCAAAGCAATCACATCGCCTGCAGCGTGCATGGCTGGTTAAGCGCCGGGCAGGCATCGACCCCACCCCAATGTCACCCCCTACCTCGTCCAGCAGCAGCCTGCCCGCGCCGCCAGCCAATCGTGCAGAGTTCCGCCCACTCTTTCTGGTGCATGGAGATACTCCGTCGACACACAGTCGTACTGTGTTCTTGTGGCAGCAGTTTTCCACGACATGGACGGCTCTTGCCTGCAGTTGTCGCCCCGCTAGGGGTGACCCAAGAATAGATTGCTGGCTCTTTCCCTTTGGCGTCACCAATCAGGAGAGACGTCGCGACCCACTTTTCACACTCACGGTCTTGTTCTCACACGCTTTATTTGTGCTCCTCTTCATCTCTCCACCAATATTGCGTGAGCATTCATTCTTATTGACAAAACGTGATCATGGGCAGCCTGTCCAAGGTATGTGGGATGCCGACTCCACCCTTGCGTTGGATTCCAGACAATGCACGACGCACGCCCGGCTGTCATCACAAAGAAGGAAGATTGACGAGATTTGTGAGCACAGATGCGGGAAGAAAACGAGCGAAGAGGACGAAAGTAGAGCTATCGGCCAGGTGTGATTGTGCGCCGTTGTGTTGCACCACAGGTGCAAGCTAGGCAAGGGGTCGGGAGGAGACCAAGTGGACGACTGGAGCAAACAACATTGCGCCGTACATCGTACGCCTTCATCCCGTCTGCGGGACGAGACATTTGAGACGAGAGGGACTGGGTGTATGTAGAACGCCGCTGCAGACACTGCAAAATCCGCATGAACGGGACTGGAACGCAGAGTCAAAAGTGTAGAGACGAGATGGTAAAAGACAAAAGAGGTTGGGGAAGAACCCGGAAAACAAGACAGAAACAGCTGTGCGTGCGGCCGTCCGTCGCGAGGTCCAAGCAGAAGGCCAGGGTAAGCCTGAAGACGACACCGAATACAACTGCAACCAATACACCTAGAGAGCTGGACTTCCAGTCATAAGACAGACCGGCAAGAAGATTTGTTACAGAAGAGAAGAGAGCGACTCATATGCAATTCTCCATCCAGATACAGCAAATCGACCCGCCCAACCACTAACACGGCTGCTTCGTTCCAACAGTCAACATCCGTCTGCTTGGTCGAGCGCCGGCCGACGACCCCAAAACAGTCCACCCAGGAAACAAACCCCTGTCATATTGTCTGTTGCCGTTCACTTCATTTTTGTAATTCTTATTTTCAATTATTCTTATTTTGGTCACTTGTCTCCCATCGCGCCTGCCTTGCCGGCCTCGTTCGTGCCTTCCCTCGACCCCCGTCCCCACCTTCCACCTCTGGCTCCTGCCTCGAGGTGTCCTGTCCCAACAGCATCGACAGGGGTTCGTGGCGGCCACTATCGAGGCCGCACTTCATCCCCCCTCTCTTTTCTCTTCTCTCTCAACTCTCTCTGCCTCGCCTGTGTCGTCGCTTGTCGCCTATCGCCTGTCGACATTTCTCACAATCCCACGTCTTCTCCACTCCTCTCACTCGCACGCACGCCCTCAACCTTATCCTTGCCGCGGAGCAATAAGCGGCCAGCCGTGTCTGCTCAACAGCTTTCCCCCCTCCTCCTCCTTTTATTTTGATTTATTTCACCCTTCCTTGGCTTTTTCTTGCTTCTCTCGTCCCTTGTCGTTCGTCCCCCGACCCCCAACCCTGGACCGCTGTCGACTTGTGCCGCGAAATAGAGTGACGGAATCGACCACGGCCGCCGCTGCGTCTATGTCTATGGGGTCTCAATTTGGGCCAGACCCTTTGCAAAAGAGGCGTTTTCCTCTTACATACCATCTCTCTCTTTCTTGAGCCTTATCCTTCTACGTTCTGCTTTCATACCTCTCACAAACACCACGATCGGTTTGGATCTTGGGCTGTCTTTGTCTGTCGTCCTTTCGTGCTGCACTGTCTTCTCCCGTTTCTTTGTGTTCTGTTGTCTTCCTGTGTTTTGTTTCTTCGTGTATTTTCTTGTGACATCCCTCCCTCCATGTCTCGCCTGGCCTTTGTCTCGTCCTGTGTTTCTTGTACGAGACCATAATCTCCGACTGTCGCGACCTGGCCGCCTGTGTCTGATCTTGCTGCGACCGTTCATGACCTTGGTTTTGCTCAGCCTCTTCCTCTCCCTACTCCTCACCCTTTCTGCTACCATCTTATATCTCCATCGCCGCTGAGCCTCTCCCCTTGCTCCCATCGTCATTGTCGTCTGCATGGACCGGTGATCGTCTCCCTCCCTCGCGGAACCCAAGCCGGCGGGTGCACTGCCTCGATTTCCTCGACGCCGACCTGCACCTTCGACCCCAACATTTCCCTCTCCTCGGCAATCCTCTCACCTCACAGCCTCATAGTAGACTCGTCCTGAGCACCACGGCCTTATGATGAACACTGGCCGCGACCCGACGTCGCGCCTGCGGGCCAGCCTCAACCCGCTGCGCACTACGGCCCTCGGCAGTGGTTTCCACGGTCCCAACACCACGCCCCTGTCTGCCGTTTCCATGAGCCAGACGCCTGCCAGCGCTATCCAGCCCTACAACCCACAGCAATGGGCTCCGTCACCGGCCCCGGAACGGCACCACTACCAAGAACAACCGCGTGAGTGATCTGGCAGACGGGATATACGGCATACACTATTGTTGGCTAACATGAGACTCGCGCTTCTAGAATCACCTCCTCCACCTCCACCATACTCGCCTCCGCGCAGCCAACGGCCCTCGAGCATGGTCTTTGAGTCCTCGCCCGCTAACATATCAGCCGCCCGGGCGCCACTCCCGGCCACCCCAAACAGCCACCACTTACAACAGGGCCACCAGCGGCCATCGCCAGAGCCTACGACCGGCCAGACGTCGTTTGCACCGCCTCCGGGCACAACGCGCGGTGCTTCACGCGAGCGGAGGTTTGGCTTGCCATCGTTTGGCCGGCGGCGCGATTCTGACCAGCACCAGCAGCAGAACATCACATTATCACCGTCAGATACCTACACGCACACGCATGCTCACCAGCCCATACCACCAGCACCCTTGTCTCGCTCGCCACAGCCACCTCTCCAACAGCAACAACACCACCGGCCGCACCCCCCACTTCAGCCGCTACAGACCTCCAGCTACCACCACCAGCACCAGCCGTCGCAGCAGCCCCCAGTCGTGGCGCCTGGCTCCCGTCGTGCAGCTTCTGCCGGTGCCATCACCACGCCGACGTCGGCAAGGTCACGCTCGTCCTCCCAGGTGCGCTGGGAGGCAGGCATGCCTCTGCCGCCGCCACCACCTGGCCCACCACCTTCGGGCTCACGGTCGCAGAGCATGACTCGGCCTCACCATGGGAGCGATCCTATTGTATCTGGCCCGACGCGTCGTCCGCCACCCGCCGGTGTCGCTGTCCTGGGGCCCGTTCCACCAACGCCCGCTGGCTGGTTTGACCGTGATCTTGTCCAGCCGGACGACGACAACACCATTGCCCGTGACGGTGATACCGACAATTATAACGACAGCTACAACGACAATGCCACGCCCCGTCAAGTATCTGATTCGGTGACCGCCGCCGCCGCCGCTGCTTCATCTGCTGCCGCCCGCGAAGACCATTCGCCGAACCGTGGTTCGCTCGTCGAGAGCACATCGAGCGCCGCCAGCTCGTCTGCACACGATCTGGCCGAGTCGGCTCCGTCGACCAACTCCACCCATAGCTCACATTCGCCGTCGGCGACCGTCACCAACGGCACAAATAGCTCGAGTGGTGGCAGCGGCCCGGGCGGCCACAATATGTTGCTCGCACGGACAGGCGCGGTGCGCGGCGGTGAGAAGACGCTGCGGGAGCGTCGCAACGAGAGCCGGAACCGGGGCGCCAACAGCGTGCGCAACTCAATCGACGGGGCCGTGCATGCAGGCGCCAATGCCGACAGCTCGCCCGGTCATGGTCATGGTCACGGCCACGCTCGCCAACTGTCCAACATTGTCATTCCGGCTGCCGGGTCGGTGGGCAGTCTCATGCGCCGGCCTACCATCAATAAGTCCACACCGCGCAGTGGGGGCGGCGGACCGAACAGCGGACGGGCCCTCATGAGCCTTCAACAACAGCAGGCTTCACCGCGCTCGAGCGATACCGTCACAGGCGGAGCCGCCACACCCCCGTTCTCGCCATACCCCCATTCGTCGTCGCCGCCCAACATGAGCCGGCCGCACATGGGAAGCATCGCGAGTGGCCTTGCGAACGACTCCAGCGCAAACGTCATCCCTAAAGCGCTCCCCACCCCACCGTTGCGCAGTCGCGCCTCGTCGGCTTCGTCCCAGACACGTCGCCAGTCTCAGTCGCCTGCCAACGCCCCTGATGCCACGATAGGTGTAGGCAGCGGTGACACGCTGACGCGAGAGCTGGCCGTCAGCCAGTCGAGCGACCAGTTTTGCCACGGGTCCGTCGACCGCTTCCATGCCTTTGCCCAGCGCGAAGCGGCAGCCGGGTCCGACGCCGAGCGTGTGCGCCTCTTTGCCGAGTTTATGGTGGCCGAGTCGCGTGTGCGCCGCGAACGGTATGCCGCCGCCATTGGTGCCATGGGCTCCGAGATTTTTGACCTGACCCGCGACTTCTTCCGCCCCATGCTGCCCGTCGTAGCCACGGCACCGTTTACAGCCGGTGGCGGTGGCCGTCGTGAGCCCGTCGCGTCTCAGGACAGCGCCGCTGATAGTGCTGGGACGAGCGCGGTCGAATTCACGCCACAGTCATCTGAACCCAGCCACTCGCACCGTGGGTCCGTGGCCTCTGTATTCCGCGAGGGGCCGGCATCGGCACCGCTGGTCGGCCGTGACACAGCCTCGTCGCCTGACGACAACGTCAACCTCGACTCGGCCATTGACAGCAGCAGCACGCCAAACAGTGCCCACCTACCCATGTCGCCGTCGGGCCCACCAGCAGGTGGCTGGGGCGCCCAGGCGAACTATATGCCCAGCCTCTCGCCCATTCTCAGCATGAGCGTCAGCGAGCACCCGGACGACAAGAGTTCCCGTGGACGGACGGCCAGCCGCTGGTGGGAGTCGAGCGAGAACGGCGGCGAGGGCCGTGACGGGCGCGGTGGTGGTCGGTGTGACGACTCGGGCGACCGGCTGGCCCGCTCCAAACGCGAATCCAAGTACATGGGCGTGCCCAAGGAGGCGCGCGAGGCGCTGCAGTGGACCGACGACCTGCACGAACCACTGAGCGGCCGCAGCGTCCGGACCCCGCAGTACGTGGACCCGGGCGTTGGCGGCAGTGGTAACGGCGGCCCGGTCAACTATGCCGCATACGAAGGATCGAGCGAGTATCCGCCCGAGAAGGTCCACCACCACGCGCAGGCCGACTACATGGCCTCGCCCGACCCCGTGCGCACACCGCAAGCACCACCAGCACACTTCCGCCACTCGTACCTGTCGTCGACGGCCTCGTCTTCGACACCTGGCCTGTCTACGCCCAACACGCCCAACGCGGGCGCCGCATTCCAGCAGCCAGGGGCATCTCCTTTGCCGCAGAACACCGCACCGGCTGCCTTGGACGTCTCGCGCCTCGTCACGCTGCCGCCGCCGTACCCCCGCCACCACCCAGCGGTCAACAACAACCACCCCGACCTCAGCGAGACGCGGTCAGCTGTGCGCACACTGGCGAGCCTTGGTGATGTGGAGGCGGCCTACGAACAGTGCCAGCGCGCCACCGAGGCGGCGCACAGCGAAAGCGAGCGGGCGCAGCAGCAGCAGACGGCCACGATGCGCGCCAACCTGCAGGCGGAGATTGCGAGCGGGCGCATGAGCTACGCGGAGGCGGCGGCCATCGAAGCGGATGCGGCGGCGGCCAACGAAGCGCGGCAAAAGGAGAGCCTCAAGGCCGACTTTGACCGGTTCCAGAGCATGGTGGTGCAGCCGGTCAACGAGCTGCTGACGGGCCGGATCGCGCGCGCCACGCAGCTGTTTGACGCGCTGCGCAGCCGGCTGTTTGGCGAGACGCGGCAGCCGAGCCCCAACCTGCCGCAGGAAGAGGGCGACGAGCAGCCCGAGCTGCTGGAGACGCTGACGCTGCTCAAGTGGGTCTTTGAGGCGCGCGAGGCCCTGCACCGGGCCATTTACGATGTGCTGACGGAGCGCAACAACCGCTACCGCGACATGGTCCTGGCGCCGTACCGCCGCGCGGGCCACACCACGGCCGCCGACAAGCTGCGGGACGCCGAGGCGTTTTTTGCCGGCGACGCGGCCACGCGCGCCGCGGCCTTTGCGGCCGAGGCCCTCGCGCGCGCCGAGGCGTTCCGCGACGTCGTCGAGGCCAACGTGGTGCGCGGCGTCGAGGTGCAGCTGTCGGCGTTCTGGGACATTGCGCCGCCGCTGGCCCAGCTGCTCGACCAGGTGCCGCTGGACCTCGCCGGGTTCACCGTGCAGATCCCCGCCGCCGAGTACGCCGAGACGCCTAGCTACCACGCGCACCCGCTGCAGTACCTCTTCTCGCTGCTGCTGCACGCCGAGAAGAGCACCCACCAGTTTATCGAGTCGCAGACCAACCTGCTGTGCCTGCTGCACGAGGTCAAGGAGGCGGCGCTGGCGGCCAAGGACCGGACGGCGGGGGCCGGTGACGCCGGGAGTAGTAGTAGTAGCAAGGATACCAGCAGTCGCGATGTCGAGAGCGCGCGCCTGACGGACGATCTCAAGGACAAGGTGCGGGTGGTGCAGGGCCAGTGGCGGGCGGGCCTGGGCGAGACGTTTGAGCTGGTCAAGGAGCGCGTGGGCGGATGGCTGCTGGAGACGGGCGGCTGGGACGAGAGTTTGGAAGACGGCGGCGTGGGTGGTGTTTGAGGGGGGGGGGGGGGGGGGGGGAGTAAGAGGGGTGACTGTGACCATTCGTCCCTCGTCCCTACTTGTTTGTTATTTGTTCGTCAAGCTGTTGATACCCTTTGTCAGACGATTTTCCTTTTCTCTTATTTGGCCAGCCAATCTCTCGTTGTTTTCTCCCCGCACATCATAATGACTCATGGACCGCAGCGACTGGAGAAGAGCTTTCAGCGGTTTATTCTTCTTTTTCCTGGGGATATCTGGACCTGTTTCCTATCTCTCCCTATCCCTCCCAACTATGTACATAGTTCCTATATACAGACCAAACCAGGTCGTATGCGATTCTGTTTTGCCGTACACTCGTGTGTCGACTTTGCTGCCGCGGCACGGCAATTATATCATGTAGCTCGTATGATGTCGCCATATTCTCGTGATTTGCTGGATGTGTCCTTTGCAATGCAAGTTTGTGAGCTCGACGGCCGCGAAAATGCAGTGTGGACATCAGCGCACCTTGTCCAAGGCTGTCTTGCTTGTGGCGCACTTTGTCGCCGCTCTGCTCTTCACCACCTTCTACCTTCACTTTGTCTCGCCCTCACCCTCGCCCTCACTGCCCTCGCCGTCCTTGAACTCAACGGGCAGGTTGATGCCCACACGCCGCGCCGTCAGCCGGATCCGCTCGGCCTCGTCCATGTCGCCGGCCAGGTTGGGGTTGTAGCGCTCGAGCAGCATGGTGTGTGTGCGCTGGGCCTGCAGGAAGGCGAGGTACTGCTCGCCGTGGAAGGCCGAGGGGGCGGCCGGAGCGGGCGTTGGTGACGACGAAGACGGCGATGAAGACGAAGACGTCGCCGAGGGAGCCTCAAACTCGGCGCGCAGCTGAGCATGCAGAGGCGATCGTGGCGCCTTGAGGAGTGGGCGGGGTGGCAGTTCGCGGAGGAACGCGCGGTAGAGGGAGCGCAGGTTCTGTGTCATTGTGTGTGCGTGTGTGTGTGTGTGGCTTTGAGTGTGTTGTGGAAGAGTGCAGAGTATGTTGCAGAGGACGACGGAGTGAGGTTCAAAGTCCACGTCCGGAGCGCCAGTGATTGGCCCCACTTCGCTGGCGAGAAAAAAGTTTAGAGGGAGTTGCCGCCTCTGAGCGCTAAAAATAGGGGGCACTAATACTGCCGTCCAGCATCAACACTTGCTAAATTCTGCCCGAAAAAGCTTCACCTTCAAGCAGCCTCGGCATCGCGACGGCTCAACAAACCCCACGACGTCGTTCCCGGGTGAATTACCGCAATGCAGAGTCACTGCTGGCACGACCGGTTTGTGACGCTGTCGCCGCGGCTGTGGCAAATGGTGGCCACGGCTGTCCGCGCACCGGCTTCTGCACCCACGTCGACGCGCTCCTCCTCATCCGCCACTCGAACTCGGCTGTTCTTCCACGCAGGCGTGCCCAACGACGGCCGCCGAGCCTTCTCGTCATCATGTCAGTACCTGGCTCTGGCCCAGAAGAACCGGCCACGGGCAAAACAACCGCCCAAAACCAAGGCTGCGTTAGGTGCATCCGCCAAATCACGAACGACAACAGCTCCAAAAACGGCCGCGAAATCCTCCGCAAAACCACCAAAAGCTTCAAAAGCGGCGTCCAAAACGAAGACGGCGTCCACTGTCCCTTCCCCAACGAAGACAAAACCCCCCGTACGCAAAGACCGCGGCCTCGCGCGAGTAGAACCGTCCCGCCACATCCGCGCCGTCGCCTTTCTGCCACCACCCGCCGACAACGAGGCTGTTGCCACGGACGCCGCGGTTGCTGCGGTGCGCCTGGCGCCAACGCCGGCGTCCTCTGTGCTCGACCGGGCCTCGGCGGTCTTTTCGGTCTTGGAGCGCCCCGGGTCCGGTTTCTTGTACTCGGCGCCGCGTTTCCTCAACATGCCCAAGAACACGCGCATACCCGAGATTTGCATCCTGGGCCGCTCCAACGTCGGCAAGTCGACCCTCGTCAATGCGCTGGCGGGGCTCGAGTCGGGCGGCAGGGCCGGCCGCGCCAACGGCGCCAACGCGGGCCGCCAGGGCCTGGCCGTGACGAGCGCCCGCGCCGGCTGCACCACAATGATGAACGCCTACGGGTTTGGGCCGCCGCTGCGGGCCGCGCAGGCGCAGACCTTTGCGCGGGTGCAGGCGGAGGAGGAGCAGAGACGGGCGCGGGGCGGCGTGCTGTCCCGCTCCCAGAAGCGCGCGCAGGCGCCCGGCGAGCCGTTGCCGGCGCACAGCCTCATTCTGGTGGACATGCCGGGCTACGGCTTCATGTCCGAGGCCGAGTGGGGCACGGAGATTGCCAAGTACCTGGCGCGCCGGCCGACGCTGCGGGGCGCCGTCCTGCTCGTGGACGCCGTGGCCGGCCTCAAGGACGGCGACCGCCAGGCGCTCGAGATGCTGCGCGACGCCAACGTCCGCACCACGATCGTCCTCACAAAGGCCGACAAGCTGCTGCCGCCACAGCTGCTGCTGCGCAGGCCGCCCGCGGCGCCGCGGGCGGCGGGCGTGACGGTGCCCGAGCCCGCCTTTGACGCGGGCACGTCCACGTCCACGTCCACGGGCGAGCAGGCCCTGCGCGCCAGCTGTGTGCGCATCTGGCGGATGCTGCGCCGCGTCGAGCGCGCGTCCCTGGGCACGGTGCCGTGGATGGAGGGCCAGGGCTGGGTGCCGGAGATTGTTGTGACAGGCGCGGGCGACCCGCGCGGCGGCGGATTCGGTGTTGCCGGCGCTCGTCTGGCGATCTGTCGCATGGCCGGGCTGATTCCGCAACAGGACAGCGCCGCCGCCGTGCCCACGTCGTCCAAGAAACAGAAGAAGGCCGGTGATGGTGAGAGCGCACCGAACCACGTTGCTGCTGGCGCCTCCTCCGGCACGGTCGTTCCTTTTGACCAGATCCAGTGGTCCGAGACGGCCACCGAGGCTGTGATTGACCAGACAGCCGAACTGGCGTACATTGCAAGACAGGAGGCAGAGCGCCAGGCGCGCAAGGCACGGAGAGTCGCTGCAGCCGCCGCAGCCGCCGCAGCAGAAGCCAAGACAAAGGATCGGTCTGCACTGGCTGACAGGACAGGGTCCGCGGTCGATGCTGCTGATGTTGGGTCGAAGGCGCCGGTTGCTCGTGGTCGCCGACGGACCTGGAAGCGAGCGTAGGTGTCGTTTGCTGATGCGTTTCTTGTAAATCATACTCCCTGTGCCACCACCAATAACAATCAAATAACGACATAGAAACAATCATAGAGATAACGAAACACAACGACGTCTGTTTAGATGCGAGAAAATAAAAAGAAGACAAGAGAAAAATACAACGAAAGAAAGCGCAACATCTAAATCAAAATCAAAAAGTCTATTCCAAAATAAAGACTGCTTTTCCCGTAAAGATACCGTCCATCGAAGTAAACGCCGCTCGCCATCTTGTGCTCTCTTGCCGTTTCGGCCCGCTTCCTCCTGCCTCCCTACTACGCCCGCGGCACCCGCCTCCTTGGCCGGCCGCGTCGTTCCGCCGCCGGCACGTCTTTGGTGTTGAACTGGTAGTTGGGAATGAAAATGTCCTTGAGGTTGCTCCAGAACCCCAGGTCGTACAGATTCTCGGCATCCCGCAGCGTCCACACCCGCTCCCAGTCGCCCACACCGGGCAGGTCCTTGTCGTTGACCGGCGGCGGGTTGCCGTCCTCGCTCAGCACAAACACATGTTCTGGCACGAGCGGCCAGCGGGAGGCCGACGCAGACGCAGACGCGGTGGCGGCCACGTCCAGCCGCCGCTTGTACACGAGCCCGTCCTCCATGTCGCACTTCATGTCCGACCACTTGAGGCTCTCGTTGGTCGTCTGCCCCGTCCAGACGTTCCACAGGTTGTACGCGAGGAGGCCCCAGACCAGCGGGCTGATCAGCAGGCCCAGCAGGCTGACGCTGCCCAACTGGATGTGGTTCTTCATGCCCCACGACAGCAGCATCAGCCACGTCTCCAGGGCCATCGGGCGCGTCGCCCGCGGCGCGTCGGCCAGCGCGGGCCCGCCGCGCACCTCGTACGCGCGCCACGGCAGCATCGCCCACGACGGGAAGCGCTCGACGACGCGGTCGCGCAGGATGCAGAGCCCCGTCCAGCCGCCGTACGAGGCCAGGACGGCCGTGGACAGCAGCAGCAGCAAGAACCAGTGGTGGTTGCCGACGCCGACGCAGTTGTTGATGAAGATGCAGTGGTGGTCGAGCCGCCCGACGCAGCGCTTGCACACGGGGCAGTGCTTGCTGCGCGGCGGCTTGAGCAGGTTGCACGTGTAGCAGCGCGCGCCCGGGTGGAACAGCCCGTAGTCGTACGGGTACAGCGACAGGTGGTGCTGGAGGCGGCCCAGCGACACGGTGCCCGGGTCCGTGTACGCCGCCAGGTACAGAAACACGTACGGCAGCGCGCTGCAGACGACGACCGCCACGCGCTGCGCGGGGCCCAGGAACGCCCACGCCGACGGGATCGCCATCCACTCCGAGCCCGCCAGCAGCACCAGGAAGAAGACGAGCACCGTCGGGTGCTTGTCGTTCATCATAAAGTGGCCGAACCGCTGCAGCGACGACGTGAACCGGCCGCCCGTCACGGCCTGGTCGACCGCCAACACCCCGGCCGGCAGGTGCACCACGAAGAACGTGTAGAGCCATGCAATGGGTGTGCGCCTGTCGCGCGTCGTGCGTCGTATGTTAGCTGCTGGTCCTGCTCTCGTTGTGCCGTTTTATCCTCTCGTCATCTCGTCCTCTCGTCCCTACCTGAATATCGGCAGCCGTCCAAAAAAGATGATGAACGTCATCAGCGAGATGGCCAGCACGACGCCGGCCACCTTGGCGATGACGCCCATCCTGGGTGACGAAACCGGAGCGGCCTGGAGTCGAGAAGGGTGATATACCGTCGAAACAGCTGTCCGCGGGCAAGACGCTATACAGGTTAAAGCTGCTGCCGTGCCGTCGCGGTCATAATCGGGGGTCGAAGACGATCGACAGGTTCGGTCGGATGGGCAGGGGGTCGTCAGATGGGTCGTTGGAGACAAAAGGGGGACGCTGAGGCTGATTGCCAGCGTTATCAGTGTTTCTTTTGTGGCCTTACTCACTTTGTTGATTTGCTCCAGCGGGCAGCAACGTCAGCCTTGCGCCTCACTGTTTGGATGGGGTCTAGCGGCATGAGCTCCCTTGCTATGGACAAACTAAACCACGTGATTCGGTGTTTATGGGGAACGTCCCTGCCCAAAATAGTCCTGTAGGAGTGGGTCCTTTCGTCACGTCTCTTTCCTCACGCTCAGTCCCAGGCCTTCACGCGCCGATTGTGCCTTCCTCTTGAATGGCTGAACGGCGCCTTCCTTCACAACGACAAACCCCTTGACAACAAAAGGAGTTGAATTTCGAAGACATCAGATCGTCAATATCTTCACAATACAGCACATCTACGCGACACGCATGCACCCAGCACCAGCCAGCATCGCAATGTGACGCGACCCCATCTTGAATCTTTTTGTCACTGTGCTGTATTGCGCCGGCTGCGATCCAGCTGCACCCACGCGCGTCGCCGCCCCGGAATCTCACCGGCTGAACGGTGCACGTCTTCGACCTTTCGGTCTCCGACTATTAGTCTCTCGATTCTTTAGGAGCGCGTTGCACGCCGAGGGCCTTCGGCGCATCCCAAGGGCCGCTGCGACCGCAGCAACCACTCCGCAGCCATGGCCTTCAGCTTCAATGGCCTGAAGTTTTATGTCTCCATCCACACGCCCAATGAGACGAAGAAAATCATCCGGGTGGGCCTTTCTTTCCGTTGTGTTTGCATTCTCCCTGGTCTTTTGTCTAACATCTCTGCTGCAGAACAATGGCGGCATCGTGGTCGCCAACGAGAATGACGCAGACATACGCATTCGAGACCCGTCGCGCGGTCCGCCAAGTTACCGCTCTGGAGATTACTACTCCCACAAGTGGATAGTGGACTGCATCAAGCAGAAACGGCAAATCGACGAGGCCCCGTACCTCATACAACGGGAAGCCCGCCCGCCGGCTACACCAGCGCGGCCTGCGCGCAATGAGCGGACCGAACGCGAGCGCGAACGGTCTCCGCCGCAAAGAGAAGAAGCAGACGGTCTGGTCTATGCGCCGGCACCGTCGCAGAGCTTCGTAAAGAGTCGCAATGCATTCACGTTCGACGATGACCGTATCCTGAAAGACTGGGTCATACGGGAGGCGACACAGGCCATCCGTGCCGGCACCTATTTCCACGACCGCGGTAACGAGATCTACAAGAAGCTGGAAGAAAAGGTAGTGCGCTTCTCCGGCGTTGTTGTTGCGGCTTTGTTTCCCCTTCTTGGCTCGAGTTGACCTCCGCTAATCAGTGACCGTTGCAGTACCCTCAGCATACCTACCAATCCTGGCGAGACAGGTGGGTGAAAAAGTTGTCGGCCACTACGAGAGTGCCTGTCGGAACAAAATTCCAAGAACGACCACAGAAGAAGCCTCGAGAAGTGCGCCGGACAGAACCCCGACGAAACGAGGATGCGACCGGGGAGGAAGTTGGGGTACAAATCGACAATGCGCCTGATGCAGGATGCAGGCCACCGCGAGGCCGCTCGCAGGAACCACCGCAGGAGCCAGCACAGGAAACACCACAGGAATTACCAGAGGAACCTCCCCAAGAACAGCAACACAACCAAGCACGAGACCGAGCACAGCAAGACGAGGTGCTTGACGACAATTCGGGCCGGCCCGGCGAACTGTTCTTCATGGACTATACAGATTATTACATTCTCGTGAAAGCGTATTCGGTTTGGAAAGCTGAGAAGCGAGACTCTGGGGCGCGTACAAGACCGACAAACGTCTTCTTCGAAAATCTTCACTCAAAGGTAATGTCGCATACGAACTTGTTGGCCGTATTCCGCTGCACATCGGCGGCATGTCAAAAGGTTCACCAGAGGACATCAGCAACTAACAAGTTCCTTTCGTCTGCTGTTTAGCTCCCAGATGTCTCTCTCGACGAATTTCGTCGCCGATACTACAGACTCCGGAATCTGTACATAAAAGGGGAGGCCGCGCCAGCAGCCGCACCAAGTACCAATATTCAGAGCCAAGCCCGGAACGCCACCTCGAACGGACAACGAGGCGATCAGCAAGACGGCGCAGAGGAGAACGACGGCGGCGACGACGGCGACGACGACGGGCTTGACCTCGATGATGACGCCATCCTCAACGGCGTCGGCGACCACGACAACCAGCAGCAAGTCTTTCAAAAGTGCCTCGACGAATACAACGACTACCTTGGCGTCTACGTCCCCCCTTCCTTCTTCATTGGCGGGCGCTTCCTCGACACGTACTCGCTCTGGACGGCCTTGCAGGATGCCGCAGATGAGAACGATCGCATCAACTGGGATGGTGTCGTCGAGACGCTCGGCCTCGACAGCACTCGGTTTCCGCTCCTGGCAGCGCAGCTTGCTGCCTGGTTTGATTCCAACCTGAAAGAGTTCCGGTCTTTCTGGATACGGTACAAGGAAGTGACCGAAGCAAGTGGCAGCGACGAGGACGAGGAGGGTGAAGTGGGCGAGGAGGACGAGGCGGGTGACGAGGCGGGCGAAGGAGAAGAAGGCGAAGGAGGCGAAGGAGAGGAGGCAGCAGAGCCTGGCGTGCAGGCACCTTCCGGGAATACAGCGCCGGGGTCGGCCCGTCGCAGTATGGGCATTGTGGGCGTCTTCCGCGGGCTTTTCGGAAGCGGCGAGGCCCATTCTGATGCACCGGCGCCTGAAAGTCCTAGTAAGCATGTTCGGTTCTCGGGTGCCGAGGCCGGTGCCGGTGCCGGTGATGTCGGTGGCGACGGCGAAATAGAGGAAGAGGACAATGACGACGAAGACGACGAAGACGACGAAGACGATTTCGAAACACGCCGGGTTACTCGTGCTGGTTCCCAGCGTCGGACGACGCCGAAAAAGAAAAGGACGGCCGAGCCTGAGACACAGGACTTTGCCTTTGACCCTGACACACAGGCCCCGACCGACCTTGGCGGTGACGGCGAAAACGAGGGCGGCGATGAGGATGAGGACGAGGACGATGAGACCGGGACCCAGACGCGTGGTGCCGCTGGCAAGGCAACACCAGCACGCCAGCTGCGGTCGGAAGAGCGCGCCGTGGCATCCGCGCCCCAGTCCCTACCGGCTCCGGGATCGGCCAAGCGAAAACGGACAGCAGCGGCGTCGTCGTCCACCGCGACCCCGTCAAAGCGGCAGCAGCGAAAGTCTATGGCTTGAGTGGCGGGGGACATAATAATACCTTGTCGGCCGGAAGACCAATATGTTTTTTATTTACTTGCGTTTTGCTGGTGTTTTATGCCCGGCGTTTCTGTAAGGATATCCGGGGGATCCGGAGGATATTTGTTTACGTTTTGTGTCCTTTATTGCACGATTCAATGTAATACGGCGTGTTTCACGACACTTGGCTAGAAGCGAGCTGAATCTGGCGCATGTCTATGTTACGTGATCCACTTGAATTCTAAGGGTTGTGTAGATACTGGTATGAGTGGCTTGGATTTGATGGAGTGGCTTGAAATATTGGATTCTTATTGTTTTTATCTTTTAATCACTTTTAATCCTCATTAAGTTATTAAATTCGTTCAAGACTAGAACCATTTGCTGTGCGAATTCGTTGCATTACATTCAAACGTCGATTTTTTTTATATTTAACAAGAAGAAAAAAAGTCCAAAATGTGACAAAAATGATATGCTTAATACGTTAAAAAATAAAAAAAAAATAAAAATAAACAATATAAGCCATCACACGCATAATTCTAGTCTTAAAAGCGTAATAGGGCATTCTCCCCTGATGCGAAGACAACCATCTAAACACGGGTATCGCTATGCCGACTGAGGCTGGACCAGGTCCCGGACCTTGAACGTCGTCCAGAAGTTGGTCTGCTTCACAAACCAGGCGTTGATCAGCTTCCACTCTTGCTTCGGGTCCACGAAATCAATCTGTCCAGTTAGCACGATCCTATTGAAACGACAGACAGTAGACGGCAAACAACTCACCTCGAATCTCCGCAGAAGACTGGGAACGACTTTGTAAATCTCGAGCAGGCTGATGTTCTTGCCGATGCACGTCCGCGAGCCCATGCCAAACTGCAGCATCATGCCGTTCATCTCCTTGATGCGCAGCTCTTCGCGCCCGCGCACCTCGGCTTGCTGGTCCTTCGTGGCGGCCGCGACCTTGGACTCGTCGACCAGCCAGCGCTCGGGCCGGTAGGTGTCCGTGTCGTCACCAAAGACCTCCTTGTTGTGGTGCAGGACCCAGGCCGAGCAACCGACAATGGTGCCGCCGGGGACGAAGTGGCCGGCGATCTCGGTGCCGCCCTGCGGGACAATGCGCTCCAACGGCAGGCCGGCCGCCGGGTGCAGACGGAAGGCCTCCTTGACACAGGCGTCGAGGTACGGCAGCCCTTGGCTCTCGTGCCACGTCACCAGGCCGGTTTCGTTGTCGCTGAAATGGCCGTTGCGGGCAGCGTTGTCCAGCTCCTCGTACAGGCTCTTCAAAGCGGCGGGGTTGCGCAGCAGATAGTAGAATACGGCAGACAGTGAGATGGCCGTCGTCTCCGAACCGGCAAAGGCCATGGACACGGCCATTGTCTGAACAAGCGTATCCGTCATGAACTCGGGGCGCGCCTCCTGGGCCGCGAGGAACTTTGAGAGCAGATCGGCAGCTGGGCGCTTTTCGGCCTTGGTCGGTAGAATGGGCCCTTTGCCCTCGACAATGTCCGGCAGGCGCTCGGCCATCCGTGCGCGTGCAAACTTGGCGACGGGGAACGTAGAGTCGATCAGGCCATACTGTGACAGCTTCAGGTAGATGGGGTTCTTGAGGAAGAGAAGGTCCAGGAATGGTATTTGTCCCACCTGTGTCCTGTTAGCAACAACAACAATACGAACAACACACATAGTTGTATGAAGCTGTCAAGGCCGTACCGGAGCCACATAGATGAAGAGCCATGAAAGATACGCAACGATCCCGTCGATGTCTTCGTTCTTCTCAATAAAACCGTGGCGCTTGGTATACGTAATCTCTCCGATGACGTCAAAGGCGTAGAACTGCAACCAGCGTGTAAAGTCGCAGCCCAGCGGATTGTCGACAAAGAGTTTCTCGGTTTGCTTGAGGAACAGTTTTGTCGTGTTATCCACAAACGGCTCATATTGCACGAGCTGCGACATGGCGAATGCACCGTTGACACAACGGCGGAACTGGGCGTGGAAGTCATTGTCGGTTGAGCTGAACAGGCTGGCGAGCCTGTGGCCGCTGACGACAGATTGTTGTGGGAGATAGAAGTCTGACTGCACCGGTGTTAGTGACAAGACGTTACACAAGCTGCAGGGTACTACGGGTCCGGCCCAATGTTGTGCCATGTTGTGTAGCCGCAGAGATCGAGTAACGTGCCTTTATAAATCCCTTGTTCAGGCCATAAATGGTCTTGAGCGCCTTGGGATCTGAAAATGTAAGAGTCTTGGGTCCTAGGCGGACAACGGGACCGAGCTTGTCGTGGAGGCGCCGTTGTGTCCGTTCCGGTCGCTGTTTGTACACATCGTAGAAGCGCCACCAGTCTGTTAAAGAGGCCAAGAATGGGCCAGGATATTTGTTGATGCCCTGTCCGTAGCGGTTATTGGCCAGATATGCCAAGGCTGAGACGACGACGACGGACACCCAGTGGTCGAGGAGGAAGGCCAGGAGCTGACCGGCAACGCCTTGCATCTTTGCAAACTTTGTTCAGTCGCCTTTGCGGTGCCTCGTAGAATGTGGCCGCTACGGCTCTCCCCTGTTATGAGGATTTCTTTTTTCTCCTGTTGCAACCTGCCGGGCTTGTCTTTGGCGGGTATCTTGTTCGACTGGAAAATAATGCCGGTTTAATGCAGATCGCGAGGCTGCCGTTCATGAGATCAGTTGTTAGATAGCCTGCAGACTGTAAAGTCAAATTGGATTCCAAGACAATGGGATCTTCCTAAGCGGGCAAAATATCCCCAGTGCCGTTGTTAAGGGTATACAAGGGGGAACGAGTGAATTCTCGAGTTGTTTTGAAGTTATAAAACGGCGACGAGGATTATGCTTGTATTAAGAACAGCAAGAGTCCTGGGAACAAGGACGCAGGTAAAGAAAACAGTGGTGCAAATGGGGGGCATACAGACAGAGAATGAAAAACAGTAATTAATTAAGAGGAGGTGGGCAAGGTAAAACATCAAACCTACTGTGTCATATGCTAGATCCCAGATGAGGGGAATGCCTTTATGAGGGCATGTAAGACTCTGGTCTCGGCAGGCGGTGCTCGACGTATTTCAAGGGAGGTAGTATAATGCCGTAGCGCGTCTCTGTCAGGTCGAGATCGGTGTGCAGCCGTTCCGTTTATGAAGCTGGGTTCTGAGGGGGTAATTATATGCTTGCTGACGGCGGCCTGTCTTTGCCGCGAAGTAATAAAGCTTTTCCTGGTTGGAATGACGAGGAACAGGGACCCGGGATGACACAGCACAAATCGAACGAAGGATACAGGAGTCAACTCGGTATCTCTGCAGAAGGCAGCATCGGGGTATGGCGCGAAGCATGTCACCCAGCGGTTCGCGGTTTTCTCGTCTGCCGTGCTCCAAGGGTTCCTGGTATTTGACGATTTTGCCTCCACATCGCCTTCAACGTTGCTGTTGCCATAAGTGTCTCCACTCATATTCGCGGGAGTACCTCAATTCAACCACCCGCAGCCGATGCAGACAAAGTACGCAGTAGTCCCATGCCATATGGACACGAGGCGCAAGTGATTGGCCGGGATGCCGGCCGGTCGTGGAGAGAGGGGAAAGGGAGCTCGGCAGAGCAGAACTGAGCTTAACACAAAGCGAAGAGACCGGCCAGACTTCCTGGGCATATCGTGCCGCACCACGCAGCATTTTCGTTGTAAGACTGACACCCGTAGTGCCGCTATTTCCAGCGGGCCTCGCCCACTTCAGGATCGTCCGCCAAATAAGACACAAGGCATCTGGGGACAGCCCAACGCTAGAGCCTGTCCACTTGTTTCCTGGCCTGGGGATGCTAGACTGGCATAGTTTCCAAGCGAGAAAATGATGGGACCCAGTGCTGTGGCAGCTGTCCAACGGAAACCAGGGAAGTCGGGCGAAATATCCGGGGGTTTCCCACTCGAGCCACTCGGTCATCCCTGTCGGCGGGTTGGAGTGCAAATGTATCAACGGACGAACCCACGAGCTAAGCAGAAGAGGGGAATTTGATGGACCGCCAACTGAGGGGAAGCGGACAAAAAGGGTTGGCAAGCTTCGCAGGTTGAGTGGAGAAGGTGTGTGTAAGAGGACCATCGGCAGATGCAAGATCCAATAAACGGCACGATAGCGAGAGGAACGCCTCGCGCACCCCAGACGAACAAAAGGAAACGTGATTTCCTGGATTTCTTCCGCATTCTTCGCATTGTCCTGTTCACTGCTTATCAGTAAGGGCATTCAGTAAGACGAGAATAAAAAAAGATACCAATCTTTTTCCAAGGCGGCTACGCCGAATGAATGGCAATAGGTGCAGAAACAAAAGGTGTATTGGCTTACCGTTTACCGTAGCTAGATGTGCCGTGATGCTGCACTGGAAATGGCCTGCATGTAATGTAGCACTCTTGGCTGGGACCAGTTGTGCCGCCCCAATCTGCGAGAACGAGCTGAGGGTTGTTTTTGGATCACAGGTTTAACCCTTCCACCTCTGTGTTTCGTAAACTTTCCCTGGTATGTTTGTGTGCTTTGCAGACTTGAGCGATTGCGGTACAGGCATGGCACAGTCGTGGATCTGGAGCGAGTGGGGGAACAATGGTGTAGCCAGTCTGGCTGTGCTGCCTTCAGAACCATATCAATCTGAAGAGTATATCCGTTTTTCGGTCTGGACTGGTCGCATCCACACTCGCCCGATGGCCCGACCATCTGGCTCGCTGTGCGGCGGATTGGCTATCGTCATCTCCTGGCCTTGACCTGGAGCTGGGCCTGCCTCTCCTCTGCCGTTTTTGGGGCCAGCGCCTCCCACCCTGTTCAATATTAAAGGGACTTTCCTGGCTGGTTGGCTTCCGGTGAGGAGGTCCTTAGAACAACTTATTTCCTGGCAGTGTCGCATTTTCGCGGCGTAACTATGCTTCCAGTGATGCTCGTACGTCGTGACAGTCTGTCCCTGCAGCGATGGTCAACTGGCTCTCTCTGTCTTTGCCCAAAGCAGTGTAGTTTGCAGCCTGTTGTTGGCTGTCCTTTTGACAAGGCTCTCTATCCTCCTTGACCTTTGGTTTCCCCAGGGGGCATCGGCGACATCAGCCCGGTTTGGAGAGCCGCCTGGCTTTGTTAGTTTAATGGTTTTGTGGGCTTTCGCTCTTGTCAGTCTTGTTTAGCGTCTCTGGGGAAAGATCGGCGGATTTGTCGAATTCCACCTCGTGCCTTTGTGTCTCACTTGTCATTTCGAGTTCTCGCATGATGTGGACTTGTTCGCGCCTGTAACGCCGAACGAAGGGTTCGTGCAAAAAGCGAAATGCCGAATATCCCGCCACGCGGGACGGCCTGCAGTTGCAGTGGAATCTGACGTTGTTCTGTGTACGCCGCAAGAGGAACGTCAGAGAGATACGAAAGTGGGCAGAACATCCGAGAAAAGGGGAACATAAAACGGACCATGGAGACGGAGGCGTCGTGAGGCAAGAACACAGATGCGTTGTGGGGCGAAGGTGGGCAGCCTTCCTTCTTCGGCACTTCACTCTGAAGGAAACTGCGACTGCTAAAACGCACAATAGAGTTCAGAAGCATGGTCGCAATTATTGCTTCAGGAAGGCACGAACGAACGAGTGAACCAATCCTGCAACAGCAGCACCTTCCGGCCCGCCCGCAGGAGAACACATATGCAAACAGCGCAATTTATCATAACGGGCAAGAGCAAGTTGGAGGCAGTTACTCAGTTGCCGGGGATTGGGCCTCGTCAAAGTAGGAAGGCACAAAGGCAACAGCTTGGTGGTGATGGGCAGATTAGAGCAAGAGCCGAACTGCTTACGGCACTCTGCAAAGGTGTACCACAACGTAATATCAACACGGGATGGAAGCACTCGAACAGTCTGTTGGGAGGTGCTACAAGAGTAGATTTTATTACAACACATTGAAACAGCAACAAATAACACAAAGAGAGAGCCTCGTCGAGGCGTGGGACAAGTCGCTGTGCCTGCAGAAAACAAAATAAGAAGACAAAAGAGATAAATGAGACAAAACGACAAAGCTAGCAAAACCATGCAGCTCGCTCTCTTCCGTCTTTCGCATCCCTCCTGTTGTGTCACTTTCTCTCCGTAGTATGCAAAGATGATGCCAAAACAACAAAGAACGCCAGAAAGCAAACCCAATACAAAACATGTTAAATATACATCGCGTCCGTCTCGGCTTCCGCGCACTCGTCAATCGGCGGTAGGCGGCACATGAGGCGATGGTTGCCTCCGTTGCTCGGCTGCTGCTGCCTTGCCTTGACCCGCAGCCGCCGCCGCCGCCGCGAAGGGCTGGAGAGGCCTCGTTGTGGCTGTCCGCCTGCTGCCTGGGGCAGGCCGCCCGATTCCTAGCTGGCGCCGCCATCTGTTGCTTGCGCGACCGGTGCACTGGTGGTCGTCATGAGATCGTAGGTGTTGTCGCCAGAACTGTAGCTGGCTCCCACACCGTAGTAGTGGTATTCCATGCTGGACCAATCGTACTGGTGAAGGCCAGGCCGTGCAAGACTGCGGACGGCTAACCGTCGAGCAGGGCGACGCGGCCCGAGAGGCTTCGCGACAGGCTGATCGCTCTACAACAGGCCATCCTCGTCATCGGACGTGTCCTCGGCGTCGCGCAGGCGGCTGGCCAGGTCGGCCGGCAGACCGCCCTCGCCGTCCGCGTCGCGGTACTCGCGACCGCCGGCGACGCTCAGCGCAACGGGCAGGAAGATGAGCGCGTGCGTCGAGGCAAAGGCAACGAGCGCCACCCAGACGCGGAAGTAGTAGATCTCAAAGATCTTGCTGCGCGTAAAGGCTAGCACGGTGACGCCGAGCAGCTTGGTGAGCGTGATGCCTGAGAACACGGAGCCGCCCACGTTGACGAGGGCCGCCCAGGCGCGCTGCGTGCGGGCGTCGGGGAAGCGCGTGCGCGCGTTGTGGCGGAGGAGACCGGACGGGAACGTGAAAGCCCGCGCAATGTGGGCACAGAACTCGACCGAGATGCCGACGCAGATGACCAGGTTGACCAGGGACACGGCATTGAGCGAGACGCCCATGACGGCCATGGCGCCGACAATGTCGCAGATGGTCATGGCCACCGTGCCCGCGACGACGGCGGCCGTCATAAAGGAGCCGAGGATGAGCCAGGACACGGCAAAGATGATGGCCATGGCGGAGCCCAGCAGCGCCACCGAGAGCGATACGATCGTGGCGTACTGGTCAAAGAAGACGTAGAACACGCTGTAGGGGAACACCTCGACGCCCGTGGACGCCGTAATGTCCGAGGCCACGCGCCGGGCCGAGGCATAGGCCTGGATGAAGTCGTCCTGGCTGCGGAGCGGCGTGTGCATCGTGCGGAAGTGCGTGGCCGGCAGCGTGTCGTGCTCCGCGTCAATGACCAGCGCCTGGCCGTACGTTGCCTGGCCGCCGAGGGGGCAGTCTTCGGTGGTCGGCGCGTTGATAAACTTCTCGAGGTAGTGCACAAACTCGTCCCCTTCTGGCATGCCGGCGAGGGTCACGTTCCACGGCCGGGTGCGGCCAGCGAAACACGGCTTGCCGTTCTCGACACAGCAGCTCTCAAAGTCGGGGTTGAGCCACAGGAAGAAGTCGTCGATCCAGCTGGCGGCGGGCGACGCAATGTAGGAGACGTTCGAGCGCTTGCGCTCTTGCTCGAGGATGCCCGTCAGGGAGGTCAGCTGGCACGATGGGAAGCGCGAGCAGAGCTCCTGCTGGTGCGGACGCTGCGTCGCGTTGAGGTCCTTTGTCACAAAATAGACCGGCGGGCCAGACTCGAAGTAGTCGTACAAGTCGTTGAAGTAGGGAATGAGGTAGGAGTCGTCGGGGATGGCAACACGCTGGTCGAGGCCAAGCTCGACGTACGGGAGAAGGGCAATGCCCGCCGCAAACAGGCCCGTGAAGAACACCAAAACACCGGCCTTGACGCTCTTCTTTAACAGCGTGGGCGCGTACCGCTGGCGGATGAACCGCTGCAGCAGGATCTCCCGGGACTGATCGTCACGGTAGCCGTTGGAGTCGTTGTACCGGCCGGCGTACGCCTCGTTCAGGTGAACGCGCGCGGATTTGACTGGGATGCAGAACAGGATATCGGCACGGTTCTCCTCGACGCGCGTCTGGTTCAGGGCCAAGACGGACACGAAGCCAGTCACCTGCAGGATGGCGTTGATGAAGACGGCGCCGGCAGCGTAGATGGCAAAGTTGCGGACGGCCGGCATGCCCACAAAGGCACCCAGCGCAAACGACGCCGTCTCCGTAATGGCCGAGAAGAGGATGGACGGGCCCATACGGCCCAAGGCCAAGGCCACGCGATGTGCCACCTCCTCGTCTCGGTGGCTGACATTGACACGCTCGAACTCGTGAACAATTAAGAAAATGTTGTCGACACCAACGGCGAGAACAATGAAGGGGATGACGTCGACGATAATCAGCGTCGCCCGCAGGCCGGCCCAGGAGAACAGGCCAATGGACGCGGTGATGGACAGAACGACAATCAGGACACCGATGAAGCCGAGGCCGAACTTGGACTCGACGAGGAACACGCCAAAATGGCGGAACAGGTCGCCGACGGAGAGCGTGGTCGAGCCCAGCGCGATCGATGCGTACAGGAACATGATGACATAGCTGATGATGATAATCTTGGCGTCGGTGTTGGTCGACTTGTTGAGCTCCTCTTCGAGGCTGATTTCGGTCGAGAACGACAGGCGGAGGCCACGGGAGGCGGCCTCGGTCTGCACGTCGAGAAGGCGCTTCTTCAGCGCCTGTTCCCAGTCCATGGCCCGCCGCACCTCGGGCGTGTCTTCGGCGTAGTTGTTGACGACCCAAGTGACCGTCATGCCGGCAGCTTCGTCGGCGCGCGCAGCATCCGGGAACTGGCCGAGAATCGACTCGGGATCGAGGGGCTGGCCGTAGTCGGCGCGGCACTCGACCGGGCGCTGTGCGCACGACCGGACCGTCTGCTTCCAGTACTTGTCGACAAGAGACGGCTCGTTTCCAAAGTAGGCCGCGACGGACTGCACGACACAGGCCGACCCGGTCGGCTTGAGGCAGACGTCGTCGAGCGTCGCGCCGTACTCTTGTCCCTTGAGCTCCCGAATGCTCTTCTCCACGCCCATCCACCACTGCAACGTGTCCTGGCTGAGGACGGGGCCAGGCCCGGACGGAAGGGTGTCGTTGACCAAGAACGCCTGCTCGGCACGGTAAAATGGCCCGAAGCTCGAGTCGAAGAAGGCCTTCTCCTGCGCGGCCGCAGACGTCGGGCTGACCCACAGCCGCGCCGGATCGAGTTCCAGCTGGAAGCGGAAGAGGCCCAGACTCAGCACGGCCGCAACGAACAAGCTGCATCCGATGCTGAGACCGGGGAACCGGGCCGCCCAATGGCCCAGCTTCCGGAAGACCTTGTTGCACCAGATGTTCAAGACGTAGTCGGTCGGCGCGTCCTCGGCGGCGGCGACGTTCGCGGTCGACCTGCGGATAAACCCATAGAGAAAGGCCTGCTGCTCGTCCTCTTCGACGTCGTCTTCGTCGTCGGCGTCGCCATGGGGATCGTGCAGCAGGGGCAGGCCCTGGCTCCGGTTCTGCGTGTACCAGAAGCGCAGGCCGGCCCAGACAAGGACCAGCGCCGCCAGCACCGAGTACGTGAGAATCGACGCAAACGACAAGCACGGGAGGAGGCCCACATGGCACGCTGTCGACGTTTTGAGGGCGGGCAGCTCGGGGCACACGGCCGGACAGTCCACGCAGGCGCAGCGGAAGTTGGGGTCTTCGTCGTTGCACTTCTTGGGGACCGATTGGCGCGGCGACATGTCTGGTTCGGCGTACGCGAGGGGGAAGTTCATCTGGAAGGGCGAGCCGCCCAGGCGCTGCTTGCCCAGGAAGGTGAGGAATTCCGTGTAGTTTTTGGCGCCGCCGCCGATCAGCGCCATGGCCTTGGAGTTGGTCGGCCCAAACTTGACCTCCTTGCAGCTGTCGTAGAAGCCGGCGCCATACTCGTCAGACACGAGCTGGTCGAGCTCGGTGACGAGAAGCTTCCCGTTCTTCTCGGCGGCGTCGGTCACGTTGATAAAGAGCGACTGGTCGGGCGAGCAGGTGAACGAGCAGAAGAGGTTGTAGAAGTTGTCCTTGCAGGCAGGGCACGAGGAGATGAGCTGGTTCGCCGTGGCGAGGTTGTCTTTGAGTGCTTTTACCTAGAGGGGGCACAAGCGATGGTTAGAATGGGTGCTCAACATCCGAGAGACAAAAACACCTCCTGTCAACGTACTTGCTCGCCGTCGCAGCACACCGGCCCGGACGTCCACTTGGGCCCACACAGGCCGACGAGCTGATCCCGCAGCTCTGCATCAGGCTCCGTCGCCAGGCCGTTGTCCACACACGGCAGATCGGCGCCGAATATACTCCGCTTTCCACACTGTCCACGGATGGCACATCGGCCCGCCTCGTGCCTTGCTGTGAGGCCGGTGTTGGCCGCCGCTGCTTCTCCCAGACCGGCTAGGAGGAGCAGCGCGCAACTGCCGCCAGCAGCGATTGCTCGTGAGAGCCTCGTCATGCTATCAAGAAAGGCTCTTCACGCATGCAAGGCTGTTGGCTCTACTGCAACAATCCGCTCGAAGTTGTTGGTGACCTTGTTTGTCGATCCCGGTGAGTGGGTATTCGGAGTGGCTGGGGTGCTAGGTCGTCTGATGCGCCAAGGGTCGGTCGCACAACAGCGTATCGAAAGAGAGGCAGCGCAGAGTTTGCAGTCGAGACGAAGAAGCAAGATACACGACAAAGGGGATGGGTTTCAAAGAAAAGTGGAAGTGGTGAGCAATCTGACAGGGCATTTGACGAAGATGGGTTGAGCTCGGCGAGGCAGGAGCAATGGGCAGCTGCCGCCATGTGGACCCACAGTAGTCGCCTGCGTCATCGTCACTGATTCCAGCTCCACAGCAAAAGCTTGGCGTGTCAGCCGGAGCGGAAAAATATAGCCCCGCTTTTGAAGGCCAAGCAAAGGCTACGGAGTACGAATTACCAGTTTACATCTTGGCATCAAATTCACGTCGACTTCTTCCCGAGATTCTTTGAAGAACTCACCGATCATATATCTTATTCATACATCGACATTTAGTTCATGCCACGATCAACGCAGATACCCGACTCTCTGTCCAGCTTCAGCCTTTTTTTTTGTCGACATTCCACAGACTTCAGCCTTCCTTGGTCGACATTTAGCGTTTTTGTTTCTGCCGATGCTGCTATGCGAATGCACAATACAGCCCCGTTTCCGGTCACGATAGCCTAGCTACCTCGCCGAGTTTGCCTCAGAAATAAGTCCGAGAGAGAGTTCTCCATCGACCTGCTCCTGTGGCCGCTCAGGGGCGCCACGGGCTCGTGGTGCTTCGCAGCCGTTTCCCAACCTGACCTGGTAGTTGACGAGTGTTGACTTGCCTGAATCAACGCGCATTTCGCGTTGCGAGTTTCCTTCGTTTGATTTATGTTTGGATTTCCCTATATCTGGCCAGTTTTGTTGCCGCAAACAAAGCCGGGCCGTTCCTTCTCTGTTTTTGTTTGTTGATGTTGGTTGGATCGCGGCTTCCGGATGTGGATTTTACGGTACCTTCTCTACGCGTCTTCAGCCCAGCCGATTCCTGTATTTTGATTTTGTTTTGCCACTCCTCTCCTCGTCCTTTAGACAGTTTGCGTTTTCCTATATCACGGCCACTCTACGAACCTTGGCCGGATCAACACTCGCTATGAGTGCTCCTGGCGTCGTGATGGATGGCGACACCAACCACCGAGACAGCCACCACGAAGACATGTCTGTCTCGAAGAAGCGCAAAGTCACTGGCAATGGCTCGCTTTCAGATGCAGATGCAGTTGCAGCCTTGGATGCCTCCAACGGGCTGGCTGCTCAGTCAAAAAAGGCGAGACTGGATGACTCCAACTCCCTGTCCGCGGATAGGTCACTGCTCCCCCCCGAGATCTGGCACCACATCTTTTCTTTCTGCCCCCCGAGGACGTTGGGGAATTTGTTGATGGTCAACAAATTGTTCAACTCCTACCTGGATCCGGCTTCGCCTGTCGTGGTGGAAAAGCGTCCACCGCCGCTGGCCAAGTCTGTCGTCAAAGCCATAAAGCCAAACGATCTTTGGCGGAATGCACGGCGCACCTTTTGGCCAAACATGCCGGCTCCTTTGAAGGAAAAGACCGAGCTGGACATGTGGCGTCTGGCCTGCTCATCGACCTGCCAATTTTGTGGAAAACGGGACACACGGCGTACGCCGCCTGCGACAGACTCTCTTCGCGGACCAGGCCTCGATGGTGTGGCCCGTATCTGGGAGTTCCGAGTCCGTTGCTGCGGGTCTTGCCTGTCCAAAAGGACCATGACGGTAGGTAGCATTCATCCATCTCTGGGGCCTTTGTTCCTGGATCGACGTGCGGCTCCCTCGTGCTTTTCTGTTCGCTCGGATAGCTAACCCTCGCCACGCAGGAGATGGACTTGGTCTTGTCGGCTGGTTCAACGTTCCTCATTCCAGCTCTTCCATTTGTGTTTGTCACCTCACTAGCCTGTGTTGTCCCACTGCATGTCATAGAACGTGGCCAGCTGCCGGCATCGTCGACGTTGACAAAGTTGTTTTGGGCGTCGGACGTTGAGAGTCTCCGCGAGGAGTTTGAGACAGTGCGGGAGATCGGTGCTCCTGCAGCGGAGGAATGGCAGAAAGGCTTATCGAAACGAGGCTCGAACCAGAGAGTCAACATCGCAAAATGGGACAAGTTTGACGACTCTGGCGGCGTTGCCAACATGAGAATGCTACTTCAGCCAGATGTCAAGGGCCAGCCTCCTGCTGTTCCGCAGCCGACTCAGCATGCTGATGTCACGCTGCCCCCAGTTGAAAGTAAGTTTAACCGAACCACGCTGCCATGGTTTTCTGCTTTGCGCCGCTGCTGACAAGCTCAAGATCCATTTGAAAAGACCCGGCCCACGACGCTCAAGACTGTCGTTGAGCAAGAGCTGGTTTCGACTCGTGTGGCAAAGCCTCTCGCTCCACCGGCCAAAGATGGAAAGACGTCCGAAGATATTGACGCTGAATGGGATCGGATACAGGGTCCTGTCCGACTGAAGATCCTTCGATATGCTGACGAAGCGATCATTGGCGACTGGGACGATGGCGACAAGGTGACGAAAGACAATGCTCCGGCCTTTGCTGCTGATGTCCTGCTTCATGTACGAAAACGTTTCTACGCGGAAGTCGAAAAGGACGCAAAAGCAGCACGCGCGTTGGGTCGAGAGCCGACTGTTGACCCTGTTGACGGACCGTTCACCCAAAAGCTCACATTGGAGAACTTGAAGTACGTGTTTGATGTCAAAGTGAAGCCAATCACGTCCAAGATTCGGACCGATTTGTTCCTCTGCCCTGTTTGTGACTCGAACATGAAGTTTTTTGGTCTCGAGGGCGCCATTCAGCACTACGCAGCGAAACACACGAATCTTCTTAGTGTTGGAAATATCATTGTTTACTGGAGGGCTGAGTGGCCAGAGGATCCCCCGTTCCGGCCAAATCCCCGCATTGTTAAGGGCACAGGTCTGCCGGTGCCACTGCCTCAATCTTCGACAGCAAAGCCTCCAAACCAGCGTGGCCCTGGCCCGGTGACTAAGCGCTCCGGCAAGGACCATTACCAGTTTGGAGCTGCACAGACTCTGCCGTACCAAGGGCCAGCGACTCATTTCCCACCGCCGCCGTCGCAATTCCAGCCCGGTCATGTTCCACCGCCGCATTTCCAAGTGCCGGCCGATACACACGAGAGTAGTTTCTACAGTGAACCGTCCTTTGACCCTAATCTGCACCAAGGAGGTTCCTCTTTTGGCGCCCCGTCGTACAGCGACCCAGTCGGACAACAAACCGGGCCTGGCTCGTTCCAACCACCGCCAGTCTACCAACCCGCATCTTATGAACCGCTCACTGGAGGGGCCAATCAAGATGCTCGCTCTTTCCCCACTGGACCGACGGCACAGCCGTCTGTTTTTGAGGCTCCGGGACCAGTTGTTCCCCCTGAACCTCAAGCTTTGAACCCCTTTGTCTCGAAAGAGCCTTACCAGGGCAATTCTTCCGCTGTGGTCCCGTCCAATCCGGTTGACCAAGCTCCGAAATCGCCCTACCAGATAAGGCTTGATGAACTTGGGCGATACACGAGTGTGCTGTGGAGGGACCTTTTGTCTCTGGATCGCATCCCTGACGTTGTCAGAATCCAAACTCTGCTCTTTCATGCAAACAAACACTACCACCAAATGTTCGGCGAACAGCTGCCATTGGCCCTCTTCAAAGATAGAATCATGAAGTCCGTGGATATGGCACCCATTGGCATCGTTCAGAATCTTCATTGCCTCGCCTGCATTCGAGGAATCGACTCTGTGCGCTACAACAGGAGGGGACAACGTTTGTTTACATTTGCGGATCTTATCATGCATTTTTCTCGGGCACACAAGGGTCGGACGAAACGGTCGAACCCCTTCAATGTGAACCCAAATGTGGCAAACCTGCCTCGTAACTGGTTGACTGAGATGCTGGCCCTTCCCCCCAAGCGTGAGCTCGCTCATATAGCCGAGGCACCGCGTGGAATGGCCATCCAGCCGGTACTGGTTGAAGCAATCCAAGATGCCATCAACCATCAACAAGAGAGCGTCACAGATTCGGAAGCGCAAAGACCAACCCCAGAGCGTGCTGCCGCTCACATGGAGATCGGCGGCCCTAATGGAGGACTCGCAACTGGCACTGCAAGACCAACAGCAACGGGACCTTCACATCTATCCGAGACGTCGACAAAAGGTGTCCCGCCTCGCGCAAATCGTGGGCCAGTCACCAACGTCAAGCCAAAATCCAAAAAGACGCACAGGGAGGGGGAAGGTGACCAACATATGGAAAGCCCCGCCGACCATTCAGGGGGCCATCTTGCAGACGAACCTGCAAGTATTGTCAAGGAAGAAGTACAAGAACACGACCGTGTTCCAATATCCGCACGTGTTCCCGCCGCACCAGAAGGCAACCAGGATTTACTGGGGGCACTTGAGGCGCACTTGGATGGTAAGCCATTCACCCGTGCGCCGGCAGCAAGAGAGCCGCCACCGCCTGTTCGCGCCTCGGCCCGCGTGGTGTACGTTGACGAGTACGGCCGCGAAGTTGTTCCCAGATACGCCGACCAGCGCGACTTGTATCGCGGTGGCCGCGATCACCCTCGCGATGGCGAACGGTATGATCGGTATCTTGCGGATGAGGGAGGCGAGTCGTATCCGACACGGACACGGTCACCCCCTGCATACCCAGGCAGATACGGTCCACCGTCTCGTACCCATACTGGGCAGTACTGGGACCGCAGCCCACCTCTAGCACGCCGACATGTCGACGATGCGGCGTATTCCAGGTACCCCATGGCCTACGAGGAAGCGTATGAAGGCGGTGCGCCGCCTGGCCCGCCCCTTCAATATGTCCGCGCCCAGCCACGCTATTCAACCTATGCCGATAGGCCGGATCGTGAGGAGCTGGCTCCCCGACAAGCAGAATATGATCCCTACGAAACGTATGAAGTCATGCAGGTTTCTGGACCAGAAGGCGAGTACCTGGTCAGACGTCCAGTGCGAAGGGAGGCACCACCTGCTGGCCCGAGGGGTTCTGAGCGCCACTATCCCCCCTCGACAGTCGCCCCTGCATCTGTACGGTATGATGGTGCCGGTCGTCGGGACGCTGGCGGTCTTGTGCGACACGATCACACCCAAGGCTACCGTGGATCAGGATATGGCGCGCGGTCCGATTCCTACGGTGCCGGAAGACCGGTGTACGAACAACACGTTGTGGGTGACGGGCCAGAAGCAGTGCCACACCACTCGGCGGCGCGGGCAAACCCGGCCTATTATGACGAGTATGACCCGCACAACCCGTCGAGTGGAGGGACGATGCCGGCGGCACCGAGCCAGATGCAGTACCACTAGAAATGGCAAACGTGCGGCTCGACCTCGGCATTTGAGGCCAGTATGGTGCATATGCCGGGCCAGTTCACCATGGCCAGCGGATATGGCTTTGCAGTGGGTCCCTTATTTGGCAGCAATGCACCTCCGCCGAGATGAGCAGTTGTCTTGTTTTTGTCCTGAGCATGTAATGCTTGAGATTCAAGCATGCATGAAGAGCTTATTCGGTGAACCGCACTGTTTGTTATCTTGGAGGACACTTCGCTGACACGATATGGAGAAATATCGATGTGGTACAGGCGGGACTGACAGAAATTAATAATCACACAAAAACAGAATAAAAATTAGAACAATTTGGCAAACTTTGGTCCACAAATTGAACAGTAACAAAGTGAATTCATTTGTAATATTGTACTGTATTCGTCGAGATAGTATCGTTCTATGTAGATGACGGGTGACGAGATCAGGAGGTGAGCGGGAGAAGAGACGGTGTAGGGATCTGCGGAATCGTGATATGATAGGTGTAGTTGAGAAAATGGTGTTACAAGATGTGCGTGTGAGGCAAGCGGTAAAAACAGAGAGCCGAGTATTGTCCGACAAAAATAAAGGGAAAAAAAAAAACAGGATCCAAAATAGCAACAACAGGACGAGTCCAAACAGCAAGACAATGTTGTGACAAAAGAAAATCCCCTCAGCGTAAAAGGCAAAAGGGACGCAGACACAGAAAGCGCCTCTCTTCCTATTCCGTTTCTTTCCCTTCTTTGCCCTTCCTTCTCGCTGTGTATGACTCTGAATGTATACATTATACCACCTCACCAATGATCTTGGCGGCCTCCTTGTATGTCTCCAGCAGACGCTCGCACTTCTCGCGCTCCTTCTTGACGCCGTCGTCCTCGTACAGAAGCTCCTCAAAGAGCATCTCCTTGTAGAGCTCGCTGACGAGGCGGTTCTGCACCACGTCCTTGCAGTGGTTGACCAGCAGGTGCATGATGGCCTTGGGCACCTGGTCGGCAATGGACTCGCGCACAATGTTAAAGTACGACGAGATGAGCGCGCGGATCAGCTCCGTCTCCATGGCCTCGCGGTCCGTCAGCGCGGGCTCGCCGCCGGTGCCGTTCGCGCCAAAGAGGTCCATGCTGCCGCCCGCACCGAGCGCGCCGGGGTGGCCCGTCGAGCGGCCGTACTCGTCGCCGCCGGCACCAGCACCTATGGGCGACCGCAGCGGCCGGTCGTCGGGCCGGCGCATGCTCTGGCTGAAGGTGGGCTCCGAGGTCTGGCTCACGTGGCGGCCAATGTTGGCATTGTGGTGGTGGCCGCCGGGGCCGGCGCCGGGGCCGGCGCCGCCGATGGCGCTGCCGTCCTTGCCAAAGAAGTAGTTGAGGAACGAGTCCTTGGCGTTGTTGATGGCGGGCTGGTTGAAGCGCGTCGGCGAACCCGGCCGGCCGGCGCCGTTTTCCCGCGCTATGGACGAGCTACGGCCGCCCTTGGCCACCTTGCGCAGCGCCGTGGTGGTCGCGCCGGCACCGCCGGTGACGCTCAGGTTGTCCTCGTCGACCTCCTCGGGCGTCTCCGTGCCAGCCGCACCACCGGCCGCGCCGTTCACGCCAGTGCCGTTGGCTGCACCAATCTCCTTGAGGCGGCGGCGCTCGCGGCGCTCCCGCTCTTCCTGGATGAGCCGCTTGCGCTCGCGGTCCTGCTTCTCGTTGACGACGTGGCTCATGGCGGCAGCGGCGCCGAGGAAGTTGGGGTGGTTGGTGTTGATGTAGGCGCGCTGGATCGAGATGAGCGACTCGACGTAGTTGGAGGCGGGGCCGAGACGCTCACGCAGCAGATCGGAGACGACCTCGATCAGCTTGGCCTGCAGGCGCGGGAAACGGCTCAGCTCCGTGGAGCCGCAGGTGTGGCAGATCTTGATGAGCTCCTCGTACACGAGCTCGACGCACCGCTGGCTGGGGATCTCGAGCAGCTTGATTTGGGGCTTGACAAGCAGGTCAAAGGCCATCTCGGGGACGAAGAGACTGGGCCGCGGGCCGGTGGAGTTGCGGATGGCGGTCCGGATGTCGAGGGCGGACAGGTTGGAGGTGGGGTCGATCGACTCGAGGGAGCTGCCAAAGACGGAGTTGAAGATGTAGTAAATGCGGGCGCCGCCGCACAGCTCCTTGGTGGAGATCTCCGTGGAGGTACCGTCGATGGAGGAGATAAACGACGTGGCAAAGCGGGTCATGAGCTGCAGGATGAGCGAGCCGCGGTGCTCCTTGCCGCTAAAGTGCATGTCGCCGTAGCTGGCCAGCTCCTGCTGGGTCTGGCCCATGAGGGTGTTGAGGCGGGCCTTGATGTCGGGCAGGCGGTCGCGGATGTGGGTCATGAGCGTGCCGTTGAGCGTCTTGGCCAGGTAGGAGGTGCCGCAACGGGTGGAGATGTTGCGGTAGGCCGGGTGGTGCTTGAAGAAGTCCGTCTCGGCCTTGAGCGCCTCCTCCATGGGCTTGTTACCCTGGATGTCCTGCTGCGAGCGGTTGACGACGCCGATCCAGCCGAGCTTGAGCGGGTAGACACGGCCCGACAGGATGTCGAGCGCATTGGTGCCGTGGTCCATCAGGTCGACCTTGGTCAGGACACCGATGGTGCGGCGGCCGAGCGGGTCGACATGGCGGGCGAGCTTGAGGGCCTCGGAGTTGACAATGTCGACGTTGGCCGGGGAGACGGCCAGAATGATGCTGTTGGGCTTGGCAATGTACTCGGAGATGAGGTTGCGCGTCTGCTTCTCAATGTCGGTGGGCTGGTCGCCGATGGGCACCTTGGTCAGACCAGGCAGATCGACGAGGGTCAGGTTGAGGACGTCGGGCGAGTAGATCTTGAGGTTGATGGGCTGGCGCGTGATGCCCTTGTTGTTGCCGGCGACGCGGCTCGTCTCGCTCTCGATCTCGCGCTTGACGTCCTCGAATTCGTTGAAGCGGCGGTTCGGCAGGTGGTGGAACTCGGCCCATTCGTTGCGCCGCGGTGAATCGTAGCCACGGGGCTTCGCGGCGTCAGACGAGTCCTCGTCGTCCTCGGGAACGTTGATCAGCTGCAGGATAAGCGGCCGCCTTGTGACGATGCCGCTGCCGCGAGGGAGAAAGTCGCGACCGACAATGTTTTCGAGGACGGAGGACTTGCCGGCGGATTGAGAGCCAACGACGACCTGGGAGAGGGGGCGGACGAGAAGTGCAAGTTAGAGAACAGGATCAATTTCGCTGCGCACGTGCAACGGGCGGGCCAATGCTTACAATTTGTGGGAGATCGAGGGAATCGTTGCCGATGGTGTTGAAGACAAGGTCTTGCAACTTGTTGACCGTAGTCAGCAGCTCGTCGCCGAGGGCTGCCATGGTGTTGGCCTTGGAGAAAGGGGGAGAGAATGTCGATAAAGTGGTGTCAGGAGGAGAAAGGCTGACGAAAGTGTCGAGATCACGACGCGTATATTCGTTATCACAGAGGATGCTTCAACCTCGGCGGCCAAGGTGCAGGCCGAGAAACTGGAGGCTCGTGTCGAGGTGGTGGAGGGAGGGAGAGCGGAGGATCACGAGAAAATGCTCAGCGGCAGCGTCGAGCAGATCGAGAGCGTCGCGCGAATAGGCAGGGCGTGATGCACGGTGATGACAGGTAGTAAGTGCGGCCCGATGACGAAAAACACAAAATTTATCACGAGGGAGCGAGAAGGAAAGCCAGAATGCCGAAAAAGACCAGAACAGGCAGTGTGTTTTTGCAAAGCTACTCGTCCGAGAAGCAGACAGTGGGTCCAAAAGGCTAGACGGAGCGATCAGGGCTAAGCTCAAGGAGGACAAAGGGTGGGCCTTGATGGTGGAGGAGGCGAAAGCCAGGCGATGCTAATGGATCCAAGAGATGCGCGAAAATAAGCAGCCAGCGGTAGATCAGGTAGCGGGTTGTTTGTTTGCTCTTTGGGCTGTGGATGGTGCGTGCCGGAGCTTTCTGTGCGAGAGGCCACCGACAGACTGGAGCAAGTAGATAGCTTCTGACAGCGATAGTGTGACCCAGGGGAAAACGGGTTGTTGGATGTCAAAAGGGCAGTGGGAGGCCTAGCCGTTGCGGGTTGTCGTTTTGGTGCGTTTTGCAGGTTTGCAAAAGTGAAGCTAAATTTGGGTTGAAAATCGGTTGAAAAGGGGGGAATTCGCAGGCTCGAGATGTTTGCGGGAATGGCAGGAGATTTGGTCGCTATGGGAAAGTACAACCCATGTTGGGATCAATTAACACAACAATGCAGGAGCACATTCTAAAGACGGAAAGTACGATGTACGCGAACGACGCGATGCACTTCACGTTCCGCGCGCTGCAGGTCCATATAGGCAGGGGTGGCTGACTTAAAAATGGGCAAGACGGACAACGCGCCGCCCTTTGTTCCTGCCTTGAGCCTTGAGCCTCCCTTGATTCAGCAATGCGCTCCTGCCCTGCGCAACTGGAAATTGGGCTGTTATGCGCATGGGGAAGGCACGCAGGACGTACCAGAGCACCTGTACGATGTAATATGTGGTGTTCCTCGCAATGAGTTTGCGACAATCAATTGGCAATTCATGCGGAAGGGGCAACCGCTGGAACCGCTAGGTGGCATTGAACGGACAGCCCGACGCCACGGGCAAGCGCGATGCGGGCGATGACGAAGGGGCGACTCGGAAGCTGAGCCCAGAGTGCAAAACTACTAATAGAAGGACGAGACGCTGATTGGCCAGCCGCATGGCTCGCTGTCAATTTTGGTCCCTTTCGAAATCGCCTTTGTAGGGCGAGCATTTTGACTGAACTCGGTTTGCAACGAATCGATCGGCGACGGACGTGCGGCCGGCTCTTATTATTGGCCCAGTCCTTTTCGTTTCTTTTTTCTCCTCCGTCGTTCATCGCATACACTTTTCGCCGGCGCTGACACACGGTCGCTCCCTGCGAACGAGTTTGATCTCAGAATCAACGGCGGCGCCGACAGCAACGGGAGGCGAAAGGCCTGCGAACCTGGGTTTCGACGAATAAGGCGGCCGGTAGCAAACGGGCGGCCCAGTAGACGCGCCGTACAGCGAGCCGAGGCCGCATCTGACAGTTGACACCATGAGCACGTTTGGCAGCCCGGGCGGCGGCAGCATCGCGACGAAGCCGACACCGTAAGATGGCCTGCCACCACGATATACGATATGGAGGATATGCGATTATGCGAGTTCGAGGACAAAGCGAGCTAACAGAAGCAGGCCACAGCGCGGCAGCTTTCCCCTGGACCACGAGGGCGAGTGCAAGCGGGTCATGATGGACTACCTCAGCTGCATGAAGAAAGTCAAGGGCGTCAACGAAGACGAGTGCCGGAATCTGGCCAAGGCGTACCTGGGATGCCGGATGGACAGGTGCGTGCGGCGTTGCAGGAAAAGAATGAAAAAGAACGACAGGCTAACTTTCCAGAAATCTAATGGCAAAGGACGACTTCAAGAACTTGGGATTCCAAGAAAAAGACAAGGCTGGCACCGACAAGGGCGGCAAGGCACAGGACGAGGCCAAGACACCAGGCGAGCTGCGATGGTGAGTCGTATGTGGGTGTGCCGCAGTATGGCACGAGATTGTGTTCGTCCTTTTAGACATGTGATTTTCATACCCAAAATATGTATAACAGTTTAGAAAAAGAAAACCGAAAAACTCCAACTCTTCTCACCGTACTCACCCAAAACTCACATATCTGAAAGCCAATTGATCCTTCGTGATAGTGACATCAGAATTACTGCACTGTAAGGACTAGCCATGCCGTTCTCCTCGGACAGAGGCCCTCATCGTCGCCGGTCTCGCCCTGAAAGTTGAGTAGCCGACCTCACCTCCACATCTCCACTCTCCACTCTCCACTCTCCCCTCAATGCTGCGACGGGTTTAGGCGACCAGCAGCTGGCCCCGCTAGCAACGCAAAATGGCACACGACGTTCTGTAAGACAGCCTGCTTCGCTTGGGCTTCCTTGGATGCGGCCATTGTCGTCGTCAAGGCTTCTTTCAGGCGTCTTTTGTTCGTCGGTCAATATTGAGGTCCGCCCATCTGCATTGCTCCGAGACTCAGTCCAAGAGAGTTTTTGTTGACTTTGCCGGTCCACCAGCGAACCCCTGCAAATCCCTGCAAAACGTGCCGTAGTAAATAGCCGTGCATCGGACAGTTCACGTAGTCGCCTATATCTGTGCCAGCGTCTGTCTGCATCCTGTAATTATTCCCGGCTGTCGTCAGAAAGAAGGAGTAGCCTCGGCTTCTGTATGTTTCCGTCACCTCTCAATATCTAGGGATTGATGTTGATGTTGACTTTTGTTTCCTTCCCCTCACTCTCGTCCGCAGCTCATATTATGAGCGACCTGCATCTCATTCCCACGGAGACCCTCTAGAAGTCTGTCGTCTCTGTGCCCTTCCGCTCACTTTCTCAAACTGCGTCGTATCATCGCCGAGATGCTTCACGTCCGGCCACAGCTATCCCGGCAAGCACGGCTGGCCCGACCGTGTCTTGCGTGCCGGTCCCGCCGCCGCTACTCAAGCATCTCCAGCTCAACCGCCCCCTCACCTGTCACGTCTCTCTCCACCGATGCCACTCTCCCCAACCTCCGCATTGGCCGCCACACCCGCGTCATTTTCCAGGGGTTTACGGGCCGCCAGGCCACGGCCAATGCCCGCGAGTCTCTCGCCTGGGGCACCAACATCGTCGGCGGCGTGACCCCGGGCCGCTCCGGCGAGCACTTGGGGCGGCCCGTGCTGCCCAGCGTCCGCGCGGCCGTCGAGACGCTCAAGCCGGACGCCACGGGCATCTATGTGCCGGCGCCGCTCGCGCCCGCGGCCATTGAAGAGGCGATTGCCGCCGAGGTGCCCTTGGTGGTCGCCGTGGCCGAGCACATCCCCGTGCACGCCATGCTGCGCATCCACGCCATGCTCCAGACGCAGTCCAAGTCGCGGCTCGTGGGCGCCAACTCGCCCGGCATTATCTCCGCTGTGGGTGCCTGTCGCATTGGCTTCCAGCCGCTGCCGTGCTTCTCGCCCGGGTCGGGCCCCGGCACGCGCGTCGGCATTGCCGCCAAGTCGGGCACGCTGAGCTACGAGGCGGTGGCGTCGACGACACGGGCGGGGCTGGGCCAGAGCCTGTGCATTGGCGTGGGCGGCGACATTGTGGCGGGCACGGATCTGCGCGAGGCGCTGGCCGTGTTGGCCGACGACCCGGAGACGGACGCAATTGCGCTGATTGGCGAGATTGGCGGCACGAGCGAGCTGGAGGCGGCCGCGTGGATCGAGGCGTACAGGGCACGGGCGTGGGTGGCGGGCGTCGAGCCCAAGCCGATGGTGGCGCTGATTGCCGGCACGCACGCTGCGGTAGAGGGCCGCATCATGGGCCATGCAGGGGCCTTTGTGCTGCCCGGCGAGCCGACGGCCCAGGAGAAGATCCAGGCGCTCGAGCGGGCAGGCGCGACGGTGATTGACCACCCGGAGAAGTTTGGGCAGGCAGTCAAGGCGCGCCTGGACGCTCTTTCCCCGCGTGGCGTCGGTGCCAACAGCAGCAGCAGCAGCAGCAGCCTGTTTGGGCAGGCGGGACCGACGAGCCAGCGCCGCGGCATGCACACGTCGACGCCGTCCCGAAACGGCAACAGCAAGCGGCCTACGATTCAGGGGCACATGATCTCGCGGGTGGCATCGCAGACCACCGCCCAAAAACGCTCCATCTACATTGGCCAGGACGCCGCGTTTGATCTGCTGCGCAAGCAGGGCGTCAACGCCGCGCCCTACGCGGGCCACGGCACCCAGCGCTACCTCGCTATCACCATTGACCGCTCGTCCAAGACGCCGTGTGTACTGGCCGCCCCGACCTACGGCGACGCCGTTTCGAGCATCAGCAGCCTCCGCCGTTTCCCGTTTGGCTACCGCGCCGGCGTCGACGGCCTGCTCGCGGCCCGCGTCGCGGACCACCTGGGCCTCGACACCCTGTCCTCGACGAACGAGACCGAGAGCCTGCGCAAACTGCTGCGCGTGCTGTACGCCACGTTTCTCGAGCAGGAAGCGTACCTGGTCGAAACGGCCGTCGTCGCGCGGCTCGCCGACATCCAGGTCGTGCACGCGCGCCTCGGGCTCGACGACGTCGCCTTCAACCAGCGCACGGCCGCCGGCGACGAGACCACGCTGCGGCTCGCCTCCGTGACGCCGCCCGTGGAAGCCAACGCGCGCGAAGCCGAGGCCAAGAAGGACGGCATCGTCTACGTGACTCTCGATGACAACAGCGGCAGCAAAAACGACAGTAACAGCAACAACGACAACGACAACGACAACGACAACAAACACGGACAACACGAGGCGGCCGCGCCGGCGACGATTGGGACGCTCGTCAACGGCGCCGGCCTGGCCATGAACACCGTCGACGCGCTCGCCGGCCTCGGCGGCCGGGCCACCAATTTTCTGGACACGGGCGGCAAGGCCACGAGCGCGACGGTCCAGACGTGCTTCCGGGTGCTGCTGCAGGACCCGCGCGTGCGCGTCATCTTTGTCAACGTCTTTGGCGGCCTGACGCTCGGCGACATGATTGCGCGCGGCGTGCTGCTGGCGTTCCAGGAGACCAACGTGACGGTGCCCGTGGTGGTGCGCATCCGCGGCACCAACGAGGCCGAGGGCCAGGCGATCATCCGGACGAGCGGGCTGCCGCTGTTTGCCTACGACAGCTTTGACGAGGCGGCGGCCAAGGCGATCGAGCTGTCCAAGGCGGCATGAGACGGCTGGGTAGTTGGTAGAGGTTGCGAAGTCGAATTGGACATCACTGATTTACTGGAACTTGGAAACAAGAATAGATAATACTTGACTAACAGCAAAACAAGAGGTAAGAGAGAGAGAGAGAGAGAGAGAGAGAGAGAGAGAGAGAGATTGACAAGTCGCAAATGTGAACAACCGAGTTAGTGGTATCTGCCGCGTGGAAAGACGGCATGGGATGGCTGTGCCTTGTGCCTTGACTACGCCGTACAATACGATCTAGGTGACGTACGAAAGCAGGCTTTGGAATACGAGGGCGGCCAAGACACCGATTCGCAGAGAGGAGATGGCAGATACGGGCCATACGTAGCTGGATGACATGGCACGAATAGACGTCCTTGTTGAATGAATACCTCGACTGGCAAATGACAGCAGTGAGGCACAGTGGCAGAGTGGCCGAAATCAATGTGCAGTTAATCTATGCTGCAGCGTCTGGGGATCCTTTTAATAACAAGCCGGCCCATTTCGCGTTCTCTCTCTTGTCAACGTCCTTCATTAGAGAGGTGCAAGCCCCAATCCTTCACAACGTACTCGCAAGAAACACAAGGCGGCTTGGTGCCATTGTCTGCAGCTGTCCTCGAAATCAGACGACAACGCATGCCGTCTGCCGCCCGGTTTCCGGCCCTCTGTTACGCGGCAGGTAATCTAATTAGGCACGGGTACTGGGCCTTGAAGGATGGCCGGAGAGGGGGTTGACGGAGAGGGGGATTGCTTCTTTTCTTTTCTTTAAAAAACATGAGGCAACAAAAGGAAAATAGAGCATCGCCACACTTTTGATCCTTCTCAATCGTAGGTCGCTTTCGCGGCCTCACTTTTGATTCTCTCATTTTATTTCCCGTTTGCTTTATTGCCCTACAATGGCCAGTCTCAATTAACAAGGCGATCGTAGATGTAGTGCCATTGTGGTGCAGCTACAGCACAAACCACACCCGAAATGAAGTCAACAGAAATGGATCGTCACCACTCATGGAATGTCAGTATAAGAGGCATGTCAACGCCCACTCAACGACCACTCAACAACCACTCTTGCGTTTCGTTTTACGTTAACCAGTCTTCTTAAGCTTAAAGTTGATTTGGAACACTTTTATTTTATTCTCCCTATTTATTTTTCCTTTATCTTTTCAGTATCTTCTCTTTCTTGCAACTAATTTACGACCGACTCGTTTACTAAATACGTCACGATGCCCTCCCTCTTCAAAGTCGCCGGCACCGTGGCTGGCCTGCTTTCGGCCGCATCGGCTGCTGTTCTCCAACGGCGAGACTGCACGTGGAGTGTCGTCGCCTCCGCAACCGACACATGTGCCACCATTGCGGCGGCCTGGGACCTAAATGTGGAGCAGTTTGCCGTCTACAACCCCATCACCGGCTGGAACTGCTCCGACGGCGTCATTGCCGGCGAGACGTACTGCGTTGAGCAAAACTACGGCCTCAGTGCTCTTCCGACGAGTCCGTCTGTCACACCGCCCCTCCCCTCGCCGACATCAGGCGCTCCAAGCAGTAGTGGAACAGGATCGGGAACGGGGACGGGAACCGTTTCTGTCCCGGCAACGCCTACTGCACCCAACGGCTCACCCATCCCGTCGCCCGTCCAAGATGGCATCACACCAGACTGTAAGATGTCGCCGCGTTTTTCGTTTTCTGTTTCTTCTTTTCTTGTCTTTGGATTGCTCATCACTCACACGACAAGGCATCTCGTTCTACAAAGTGGCCAAAGGCGACACATGCGCCAAGCTGGTCTCCAAGTTTGGCACCTTTTCGCTGTCCGACTTTTATGGCTGGAACCCGGCCGTCGGCACCGACTGCTCGGGCCTGTGGATCGACACGTTCGTCTGCGTCGGCACCACCGCCACGTCCAGTACCACAAAGCCCACGACCGCCAAACCGACGTCGTCGTCGCCCACCGGCTCGCCCCTGCCGTCGCCCACGCAGGACGGCCTGACCGACAAGTGCACCCGCTTCTACAAGGTCGTCAAGGGCGACACGTGCGCCAAAATCGTGGCCAAGTACGGCACCTTCTCGCTCGACGACTTTTACGGCTGGAACCCGGCCATCGGCACCGACTGCTCGGGACTCTGGCTCGACACATACGTCTGTGTCGGCGTCCCCGGCACGCCCACCGCCAAGCCGACGTCGTCTGGCTCGCCGACGGCCACGCCGACCAAGGGGCCGTCCCCCGTACAGGACGGCATCGATCCGTCGTGCAACAGCTACTACAAGGTGGCCAAGGGCGACACGTGCCAGAAGATTGTCGCCAACAGCAAGAACAAGTTTACTCTGGCCGAATTCTACAAGTGGAATCCGGCGGTTGGGGTGAGTCGTGTCTCTGTTAGACGTGCTGATTTATTTTGACTTTATTTATTGAAACTGACATGACAGGGTGACTGTTCTTCGCTGTATCTGGACTATTATGTCTGTGTTGGCGTTGGCAAGAAGCGTCGGTTTGTAAAGGTACTGTAGATGAGGCGTGGATGAACTGAGTAGGGATGGCATTAAGCGGATGGATTTTACGGGATTGCATTTTGTGGTAGATCGACATTAAGCTAGTATTCTTTACGATAAGCTGCGTATTGCTTTATGCGGTTTCTTGGGTGTTTTTATCATAACAATATACAAACGAACTTGAGACGTAAATGCACGAACATACAAATAGACGTCAAACCTCACCTCAACACGAATAGTCGCCACACTAACAACTCACGGCACACGATATCGTACGACAACTACACATAGCGCCTGCAAGACGATGCCCTCCGTGATATTGGCTGTTGAAAAGGCGCGTGTTGGTGAAAGTGAAACACAGACAACTGCCTAGCAATGCTGAGAAGCGGCCAGTGGCGAAGGAGGTTTACGAGCTCGCACCGACTCCGTACAGCTGCCGAACATGGAGCGATCCAAGCGTTCAACGTCAGACTCCGCGTATTCCCATTCGTCAAATTTGTTTGCCATTTTCGTCTTTCGCGGCTTTTATTTTGCGTTTCTGCCGTTTCACGACGGAATTGTTTCTTCTCGTGCCATCGTGCATGGCGCTGTGACTTCCAAGAGATTGTAGTTTCTGCACTTCACAGCTTTCCAATAGTCATCGTTACGATTGTGACGATATACGCTGTTCATGTTCTTGTTCGTCGTCTTCTTCTTTGTTTACATAAAAAGATCTTCTATTTTGTATAAATTGTAAGATACGCCGTAAATACTGTGCCGAACGCTCCTCCCGTTGCACTTTCCTCGCAAGCACATGGGACGCACCTTCTGGCAAATCACCACCATTGGATTAGCGGCCGTCTGGCAGGGGTAACTGTAATACTACTTACTCCAACACCAGAGCTGAGACGGTCACTCGACTTGAGACGAGACACCCGTTGGCTACGCTGAATGGTCAAGAAATACAAAACAGAGATGGAAACAATATGAAGTGAGAGCGAACGTGTAAAGAACGAACTGCCCGTGACCCCGAGAAACCTGCCCTGCTCCTTCTATTCCTGGAATTTGCCGTGTGTCTGGTCGCTCTTACCTGTAAGCTGCCACTTTGCTCACGCCCCGCCTTCCCGAACAGTGCAATTCGCGATGACGGCTGACGGACTTCGGAGACTTTTAAGAGCCCTTGAAACACGGTAAGCTGAGAGGAGCGTGCCACAGCAAAGGGACGAACAGCTTGTACTCAATTGGCAAGGAGGACAAAGGAACAGAAATAAGAACAGCCGCTTCCCAAAAGTACTTGGCCGAAAGACAGTGTCTCGCCAAAGACCAATCGCGGAAAGGCAGTCACGGCTTCACTGAAGTTGGTCGATACACAATACACAATACTGAGTTCTTGACTGTACAAGATTACTGCGCCTCTACCTCTGAACTAAAGCGACTGCAGTAATCTTACAAAAAAACGGCAACCAGACAGCTGCAGATACGACGCGAGACACTTCGGCGCATGAATCTGGCTTGACCTCACGAATCGTAAGGCTGAGCGACAAAAGCCGAGGTCGCCGGGAGGAAGGAGGCACGCCAGCCCGCCTTCCCTTCTATTTGCTCTTTCCGCATTTTTGCACCCCACGCCTCCTTCCATATTACATCTTCCCCCTTTCCTTTCCCCCGTCATCAAAACTTTGCCTCACTTTTCGACCATCGCCCACAACATCGTTTTGGGCGCAACACCTCGCTCTCTGTCGCAATGGCGACAAATACGTCCGCCGGACAGCACCCGGTGCCCGCTGCCGCCGCCGCCGCTCTGAGCACGGCGTCCTGTTTTACGTCACCAGCCGGGGCGTCGTTGCCGTCCAGCCTCATCCGTACTGCAGCCTGTCTCCTGAACTTCGTCGTCACTCGCTTTGTCGAGACTCTCACCACACTGGCTGCCCGCCTGACCGTCGCCCGGTTCATTGCCGCCGGCGCGGCCTTTCTCGTCGCCGCCTTCCTGGCGGACTGCGCCCTCAAGCCCCGCTATCCGCGGTCTCTGCCCCGGGTCGGCTACGGCGACAGCGTCATCGCGACTCTGCGCAACTGGTTCGGCTACGTCTTCTACTTCAACGACTGGGTCGACGAGGGCTACAACAAGTTCTCCAAGCGAGACAAGGCGTTTCTTGTGCCGTCGGCCGCCTCGCGGCCGCAGGAAGTCGTCGTGCCCCGCAGCCAGACGGCCTGGATGCTCGACCTGCCCGACCACGTCCTGTCGGCCCATGCCGCCCACGGCGATGTGCTCTACACCGAACACAATTTCATCTTTGATGCCCACGCGCACGCCCGCGCCTATGCGGCCAAGCACGGCCTGCCGCCCGTCCCGCCACGCGGCCCCGGCGAGCACCACGACCACAGGCACTCGCCCGTGGACGAGGACTTCCACACGCGCGTTGTCCACCGCAACCTGGCGCGGCACCTGCCGGGTCTGCTTCCGGCGGTGGAGAACGAGGTGGTCGTGGCCGTCGATGCGGCCTTTGGTGGCGGCGACGCGGGCGACGCGGGCGACGCGGGCGCATGGCGCACGATCAAGCTCTGGGACGCCTGGCTGGCCATGGTGCCGCAAATCACAAACCTCCTCCTCGTGGGCCCGGACGCCTGCCGCCACCAGCCGCTGCTCGACACTTTTGTCAAGTTTGCCGACACCGTCGTCACGAACAGCTTCCTGCTCAACATGGTCCCCAAACTGCTGCACCCGCTCGTGGGCCGCCTCGCCAGCATCCCCAACCGTCGCCTCTGGCGCCGCGCCCACGGCTTCCTGGAGCCGCTCATCCGCGAGCGTGTCCGCGTCATGACGTCCCCCGAGACGCAAGACGCCGACCGGGACACCGTCAACGAGGACTACATCACCTGGCACATCCGCATGGCCCTCGCCGAGGGCCGCCGCGCCGAACTCGACCCGGTCGCCGTCTCGAAGCGCCTGCTGCCCATTGAGTTTGCCGCCATCCACACGACGGTGCTGACCGGCTTCTTTGTCCTTGTCGATCTGCTGACGTCCGACCCGGCTTACATCGAGGGCATCCGCGAAGAGGTCCAGGCGGCACGCGAGACGTCAACGTCCCCCGACAACCCCGACAACCACTGGACCAAGCCGTCGCTGGCCCGCCTCTGGCGCACCGACAGCGCCATCCGCGAGAGCATGCGCGTCAGCCACTTTGCCACGTCGCTGGTCAAGCGCAAAGTCATTGCACCGGGCGGCGTCACCAACGCCGCCGAGGGATGGCATGTGCCGTACGGCGGCCTGCTGATGCTGGACCTGGCCGGCACGCACCACGACCCGGACCTGTACGCCAACCCGGACCAGTACGACGCGTTTCGCTATGCGCGGCAGCGCGAGGCCTATGAAGCGGCGGCAGTCGCGGCGCCAGCGGGCGTTGCAGGTGAAGGGGACGACGCGAAAACGAAAACGAAAACGCCCGAGAAGATTGCGGCCGACGCAATGCGTGGGCTCAAGCTGGGCATGGTCACCACGAGCGACAGCCACCTGGCCTTTGGCCACGGCCGGCACGCATGGTATGTGTCAATGCATCCTCAAACGTGAAAAGACGCAAGACGCAAGACGCAAGACGCATTCCCGCTAACCAAACAGCCCCGGCCGTTTCTTTGTGGCCCATGAGCTCAAGATGATTCTGGCCCACCTTCTCACCCACTTTGAATTCAAGCCCCTCGAAGCGAAACCCAAGAACCTGTGGATTGGACAGACCATCATCCCACCAGTGGATCTCAAAGTGGAAGTCCGGAGGAGGAAGCCATGACGACACATTGATGCAGACCACGACGGATAATAAAGTATGCCACATAGTGTGAATAGATACCCCTAGCACATGAGAGACAGAATATGAGCGTTCGTCATGATCGATAGTACTGTCTACAAGAGAAGATGCTTTTCGTTTGTGCGCACATGTTGTCTACGCGACACGCACACGACCCGTCGTCCTCTGTTACGTTCATCCTTAATGTAGGATCACTGATTTAAGCTGTTCCAGCTCCACCCGCCCTCGACAGCGACACCCCAAGCCGAGGAAGAACCGTGTCCAGATATGCCAGACACATGGACCCTTCGGCCGCAGGACTTCTGGCGCCTTCCTCTGTATAGGAAAAGCCATTCGCCAGGAAGAGGCCAGCCAGCGTTGCCACGCGAATTCGTTCACGATCGCCGTCCGAGACGGACCCCAACGCCTGCTCGAGGCTCTGGTGGAAGAGGTCTCGTAGGTGCTGCTGGTTGGGATGGCAGCAAAAACCTTCGGCCACCCGGTTCACCCCGAGCATGGTCTCCAGCCCCCCGAGGGACATTCCGAACGGGCCCATCGTCGCCCCGGGCCAGTCGCAGATGCCGGTCACGGCGCCGGTCTGTGGGTCCACGTGGATGTTGTTCTCGAGGAGGTCGTCGTGGTGAGGCACCTGGGGCCAGTCCGCTGTGAACAGCCGCGGCAGCTGTGTCAGTATGTCCTCCAACGCCGGGCGGAAGCGCAGGGGCACGCCCTCTTTGAGCACCGTGAGCTGCTCGAGGTACTCGGCCGACAAGGCACGCGGATCCCTCCTCGGCATGGCAGCCGGCGTGTTGTGCCAGGCGGAGGCAAAGAATCTGAATAGAGGGTTAGCGAGTAGGTGAGTAGCGGTGAGTGGCATGAACGGGTAATTACGGCCTGGACGTGGTGCAGACGACGACACGAGACACACCTGGCAAAGCTCTGAACGGTGATCCCGAGCAGACGGAAGTCATCTCGGTGCAGCGCTTCGCGCGCGAGGTACATGGAGACGCCGCCCACGTCGGTCATCTTGTACACGTGGAGGCTGCCCAGCCGGCCACGGCCTTCGTGCCGCGGCGTAAAGCCCTTGTAGGCTTGTTCGATGTATCCCACGAACGCCAGGTCGAAGGGCGCGTTCTCGTTGCGAAACTGGACAATGCCCGTGCCGGCCGCGACAGTATAGCTGCTTCCGCCCTGGACCGCCGTCGGCGTGACGGTCGCGCCGGTCATAATGGCTTCTGCATGTTCGTTGCACTGGCGCTGCGTGACCGGCGCGTTCCTCTGGAAGAAATTTGCTATCTGGTACTGCGCCAGCCTTGCCATGATTTGCTCCATGGCGCTGTGCCGACGATGGCGGCGTCTGTGATGCAATGGGAGTCGAGGAAGTTGGGTAGAGCACACGGCTCCTTGGGGGCTGAAGACGACTTGGCACGTGCGTCGACCACACAATTTTGTACGTCTGCTGGGTCAGGGCTGTGTGCCAGTGTCGTACTCATCCCGGCTTCGGTCGAATTGACAATGTTCAATTCGAAAGCAAGTGGAAATGATAACGAAATGAAATGAAAGCATGATGAATGCTATACAATGTAATAGCATGACAGTAGAGTCCGGGACAGTGGCAGAATGTCAAACGACGAAGAAAAGCATTGTTTTGAAACAGGAGACCAATAATACACATCCAGAGGAAAATGAAAAGACGACAAGTTGAACAAGAAACCACCAAAGAGAGCCTCGCCCGCCAACCCAAGACGCCAAACGCAACAAAAAAGGAACCAAAACCCAAAAAGAGGAGCACAATGAGATCTACCATCCAATGATTTCAAAACATCATGTCGATCTCTCGTGCCTCCTACCTCATGCCTCAACGACCATACTCTCGCCAGCGTCGTTGGCATCGTCGGCATCGTCGTCGTCGTCGGTGAGCTCGAGGACGCGAGCATACTGCACCGTCAGGCGCTGCAATTCGCGGAATTTGCCTAGGCATGTTAGAGATACAGCGACCTACACGACATACACACCCCAAGGTGACGGTGACAAACATACCCAAAATCATAACGACGCCTTTCAGCAGCTCTTTGCGGTCCCAGCCACAGAGGTCGCCCGTCCGGCTGGCCCAGCCAAAGGCTTTGGTGGTGTTGGCTGTCTTGGTCGTCTTGGCCGTCTTGGCCGGATCCTGCAGGACGCCGCCGAGCAGGCTGTTGAGCAGCTCCTCCACCTTGCCGCGCAGGCCCTCGGTGCCGAGTCGCTTGGCGTACATGAACAGGTAGAGGCGGAACTCGTCGCGGGCGCCGAGCTGCAGGGCGCCGGCGATGCGGTTCTCGAGGTGGGCGATGCTGACGCTGGCCTCGAAGCCCTCGAAGCCGTCGCGCGCCAGCAGGGTCTTGATGAGGCGCTGCAGGGTGTAGGCGCGGCCCTTGAGGAGGAACTCGTTGGTGGTGTGGCGCTCCAAGAAGGGAATGATGCCGGACGAGACGGTCGGGGCGGCGGCGGCGGCGTCGGTGGCGGCGGCGGCGTCCTTTGTTATCGACGGCGTCCCGTTGGCGGCCACGTCGGCGGCGGTGATGGGACCCACCGCCGTGGTCTGCAGCGCGCTGACGCTGCTGTCGTTGCTGTTCCAGTACTGGCTGCCCACGGCCCACCACGACTCGGACAGGCGCTGCCACGTGTAGAGGTTGGGCGCGTAGTAGTAGCCGTCGCCGTTGCTGAGGGTGACGACAATGTGGCCGTTCGAGTTGAGGTGCGCCGACGTCACGCCGGGCCCGGCGGTGGCCGAGTGCTGGTGCAGCGAGTGGATGGCAATGTCCAGGATGGGCGCCAGCGACACGGGTGGGTGCGGCGCCTGCATGGTCTGCACGTTCCACACGTACGCGAGCCCCACGGCCGTCACGCAGAGCAGCCAGTGCGCGCGGCACTCGAAAATCACCGGCTGGGCCTCGAGGACCATGGCGTTGGTGAGGCGGCGGCCGGCGGGCGTCCAGATGTAGACGGTGCCGTCCTCGCAGGCGGCCGCCCAAAAGTGCCTGTTGCCCGTCACCAGGAGCACCGCCTTGGGCAAGAAGTCCTGCCACACGAGCTCGCCGCGCTTGGTCACGGTAATGTGGGATGGGTCGCGGTATTGGTCCGGGTTGCGGGCCTCGAAGACGAGGTTTTCCGAGATGCGCGACGCCTCCTCGAGAGTGCTCTCGCCTTGCAGCACGCCCTTTTCGAGCGGCCGCAGAATGTGCGCGCGCACTTTGGGGATGCCGAGCCGGACCTGGGCGATGGACAGCGCGGGGCTGATGACGGCAGGCCGGATGAACTCGGGCGTCGGCACGATGCCGCGCGGCGCAGCCTGCAACGTGGCCGGCTCTGTGCCGTCGATGCCGTTGGTGAGGATGGGTGTTGGCCCGGCCGGCGTCGCTCCAGCAGCGCCAGTCAGCCCGCTCGAGCGCTTCGCAGACGGGTCGGCGGCCGCGTCGTCCTCGCCTTCGAGAACCACGGCGGCCTTCCGCTTTGTCCCCAGCAGCATGGACGCTATGCCGCCGCTGGGTAGCCCGTCCACCGGCCGTGACAGGTCGAGAATGGCCTGGGGCGTGTCGGCTTGGCTGGCTTTGCCCGTACTGGTTGTGCCGACGAGCTGCGACTGCGGCAGCGAGGACTGGCCGGTGCCGGACGACGAGACGAGGAGGGGCGCGACGCGCTTCTTGCCGTCTTTCGTAATCGTCACGCGCGATTTCAGTGTTTGTATCCGCTCGGCGCGCTTCTCTGCCGTCTCTTCCTCGGCCGACTTGGGCTCTGCCGCGGCGGGTGCAGCAGCGTCTGTCTTGTCCTTGTCGTCTTTGCCGTCTTTGCCGTCTTTCGCATCGCCGTTCGCGTTCGCGTCGCCCCCAGACTTGCTCTTGGACGTTCCATTTGCGGTCGCGGCGCCCGGCTGGGGTGTGCTGGCCCCGCTGGCCCCACTGGCGTCGCCCATCAGCGCGCCCATGCGCGACTCGGCGCCGCGCAGCTCGCCGGCCTTGCTGTGGGCCTCGAGGTGCAGGCCGTCGACGTCCTCGGCGATGCCCATGCCTTTGCGGGAGGCGCCAAACTTTTGCAGGGCCTTGTCGGTCTCCTCGGACTGGGCGACCCAGCCGAGCTCGCCCTCTTCAAACTTGGCGACGACGATGCTGCCGTCAAGACTGCAGGCGAAGACCGTCTCGCCGTCGGGGGTCCAGGCGAGGTCGGAGATGGACTTGGACGCGATGTCCTGGAGGATGACGAGGGGCCGCGACGTGTTTGTGTTCCAGATGCTCAGCGTCTTGTCCTGGCCGGCCGAAGCGATCACCGTGACCAAGCTCTCGCCCTCGCGCGCCGCGCTGTTGTTGCCATTGCTATTGCCACTGCCATTGCTCAGGCCATTGGATGCGTCGCCGTGGGGCGTCGGCTTCTTCGTATAAAACAGGCGCGGCGAGAACATGCACACCTCGGTGGGGCCCTCGTGGCCGATGAGGTTGATCTCGCTGTCCCAGCGCGTGCGCTCGATGATGGCGACGGAGCTGACGGGGCCGTTGACGGCGTTGGGGGCGGCGATGTGGTTGCCGTCGGGCGACCAGGAGCACCGCCGGAAGTAGGTGGTGAGCGGCGAGCTCTTGAAGGGCGCGCTGATGGACGTCTCGAGGACAAAGTTGTTGAGCAGGTCGTGCTGGGTGGCGTTGGGCGGCGGCGGCGTGAACTTGAAGATCTTGATGGTGCGGTCGTCGCTGGCCGTCGCGAAGAACTTGTTGGCCGGGTCGAACGTGGCGCCCTTGACGTGGCTCTGGTGCACCGACAGCGTCTTGAGCTTCTCGAACGTGTGGCCCGACCAGACGACGACCTTGGAGTCGAGGCCGACGGACACGAGCAGGGACGAGTCGTGCGACCACGCCAGGTCCTGGACGTCGTTCTCGTGGCCAATGAGGCGCTTGTACGTCTTCCAGTTCTCGACGGGCGGCGGCTCGTTGGTGCCAAAGGACGCCGCGTGGGAGGGGGCGGACGCCTCGAGGCGGTAGATGCAGATGATCTTGTCGTCGGCGCCGGAGGCGAGGTAGCGGCCGTTGGGCGAGAAGCGGACGGAGTGGATGGTGCCGAGGTGGTGGCTCATGTGGCAGAGCTGGCGCGGCCCCGTGTACGAGGGTGTGTTGGAGTTGTAGATGGCCTCGGTGGACCAGACGCGGACGTGGCCATCGCCGCCGGCCGTGGCCAGTCTCTTGCCGTCGGGCGAGACGTGGCAGCTGTAGACCTCAAAGTCCTTTTGCTCGCCTGGGCGTGGTCAGCGTGTGTCGGTGTGTACGAGCGTTCATATGTACGTATTATCCTTGTGATCTGGAAACAGTGTCTGCCGCAAACCTACCACTGTGGCTCAGCCAGGATGGCTTGATTAGATGCATCGTGGCCGAGATGCGGCCGCGCTGACCATGTCTTGCGCCGCACGGGGTGCCGCTGCCGAGGGATTCGCAGTCGATTGGGCGGGTCCGTGTTGGTAAAGATGACCGCGAGTGTGGGAGGGACGCAGAGGAGGGACGGGGTGATGGTGGAGGTTGGGAGGTCGTTGGTGGTGAGGACGCAGAAGAAGCTCAAAATGGCCAATCGATAGTGGGAAGTCGCGACAAACGACGGATGGAGCGCGACTTTAAAATGGCACCAAATGGGGCGCGCTAAGAGGAAAGAGCATGGCTGGGCATGAGATGGGCAGGAGCATGGGTCAGGGACAAGCCAGAACAGAAGGAGCAGCCCAACTGCGAGCCGGGGCAAGGGAGCGCTGATTGGTGCTGGCCGTGCTGGGAGTGCGATAAGGCGATTTACAGTGAGCATCCGCCGAACGCTGTCGCTAGCGGCCTGGCCAGGCCAGGGACATAATACGTACTAAATCTATCCAGCGATTGTGTATTTCGTACCTGACCTGAACCTAACATTGATTTCACAACCGGGGCCTTCTGATGCCATCATGAGTTTGACTGGCGAACAGGTAAAGTTTCCAAAAAAAAACAGAAAATTTCAAAACAGGCGGTACAAGATCCTGACTTCTTCTGCAAACACAGTACACAAATGTATACACACGCACAAAATAGCTTTCTTTACCAAACATACTCCGTTTCCCATATCCCGACCGAGAGTGACCGTTTTCGCTTCTCGGCAGGATGCTGTCCAGCTTGAGCCTGAACTCAGCGTTGAGCTTCCTGGAGTCCTCCATCTCGTGCTCTCCTGCTACCCTCCATGTTCCCAGAACTACCATAAACAAAAAAAAAAATCATCGCAAAATATTAACAGACAAAAATAGCACACAGCACGAACAGAGTCACTGGCATTGCGTCTTCCCCCACACGCGCTCATGCAGCAGCGACAGGCTCGGTCGCCTTGGGGGCAGCCTTCGAAGGACCAACAAGAGGGGTCTTGGAAACAGCCGTGGGCTTGAACGAGGGAGGGTGAGCTGGATTTCGCTACAATGGAAGGGGAACGGCCCGGGTGCGGTCCGTGGAGAGTGTTTGACCTACCTTATTTTCCGTCTTGCCGGCGGCTTTCTTGACAACCTTTTTCGTCGCCGCCTTGGCCTATCTGATGTTAGCGGACGGTATCTCGAGCCGAGAGCCGCATGTCGCGGCCACACTGTTCACACGACATCGTTGGAGACGCACCTTGGCAACAGCGCCTTCCTTCTTGGACACCTCCTTCTGGGAGACCTCCTTCTTGGGCGCCGCCTTCTTCTTGGTGACACCTGTCGGCTTCGCCGCGGCAGCAGCACTAGCAGTCGCAGGCTTGGTCGCCGCCTTGGGCTTGGTGGACTTCTTGCGCGCAATGACAGGGGCCGTGTCGACCGTCTGGAAGACGCGCGGCGCGGCGTGGCCGGTCTGCGAGCGCGTGCCTTCACGAGCCATGGCGGGAGATGAGGGAGTGTGGCGGGATTAGGCGCAAGTATGACGAGTGCCGTTGGTTTTCGTATGCGATGCGCGAATGCGATGGGCAGAAAAAAAGAAGAAGACGATGAGGATCGACCAGATTGATCTTGCGCGTGAAAGCGACGCGGCCGTCGCAACGAAAATCGTGTTCTGTCTTGCGAACCCTACAAGATTGCGGCAAAACTGTGCTGCGCGAGACAAAAAGGAAGAGAAAATGGATGACGAAAAGGGGCGACGGGAAAAGGAGACACGAAATGAAGACGGGAGGTCAACAAGAAGAAAGGCGGCCAGGAAAGAGGGCACAGAGGGCTGGAGCAGGCCTGGGAATCGGCGGCCAGGCCAGCCGCAGCCAGAATCCCAAATCACAACAAACCCAAAAGAGAAGGAGGGGCCAGCAACCAACGAGGTGGCTGCTGTATGAGCTGCTCAGTTGTATTGGCCGGGCCTGGCTGTTGCGGCAACGCAATGCAACGATGGCAGTGGGCGCAGCGGTTCCAGCGGCTGCAGTCGCAGCACGGACTGGGCTGACTGCCGCCACCGAACACAGACAGTGACAGGACTGAGTCTGCGACATTGGACTTGCGACGTGCGCTCGTGCACGGCACGAAATTAGCAAGGCTGGGATCGAGATAGAGAGGTGCGACTTACTGCAGCCCTCCATCACCCATCGCACCTGCCTGTCACCTGTGCGATTTCTTCTTGCTGGACTTGCATCAGTGCTTTCCCGATTGGCGCATGTCAGATGATTACAGAGTATGGAGTACTCCAGTCCTGTGTATGTTTGTATATGTGCTGTAAGTTTGTATTTAAATCTACGTTGTATTTTTGGCTGTTCTGCGCCTTTGTTTTGAGGTCATTTCCAAAAAAAAAAAAAAAAAAAAAAAAAAAATAGAAATGCAAAGAAATAGCATCTTCAAGCATAGACAAGGAATCGGTCGTAATGAAAGCCGCAGTGACTTTAAATAAAAAAATATGTGCGATGGAAGAATGACTTTCCAAAATACGAAATATGTAGAGGACTAAATAAAACGTGAGATTCAGGTGAAATGTCAAGTAAAGCAATTCTTGATATTAAATTCTACATAAAACATTTGTGCAATACCCTTAAAACACCCCTAATCCGTCATAAACTGTAACCATTACCCAAACGACGCGGTAACGTATTTCACAATATTTTGATGTTTGAGCAGTCTTCTTTTTTGTATTTATCGTCATTTTGCTGACACTTTAACTATTGCATACTGCTGCGTATCCTGCCACCGCATGACTTAACATTGTAAACTTGAGAACCTCGACTCCCTCTCACCAACAAGTCACACACAGTTAATTACTGGCGGTGCCGTCCGGGCCGACCCTGTCGCTGTCGTACGGCTGGAACCTGATTGACCTCGTAATCTTATCGATCGGGATGTCCCGAGTCTACCAAATGCCGCGTCTCCACATCAAAGTACGGCACCACCGTCATCTCGCCCGTCTTCCGCGGATGGACAAGCACCACTTTAAGGCACAACACAGCCAAGCGCGCGCTTCGTACTTGTCACACTGAACTTGTCACCCAGGGCATGCCGGCTTGAATCGCCACTGCATGTTCCCATCGTCAAGACACCGTGCTTCACCAAGGGTTTGAGCTTCACGCTGACCGTCTGCATCGTTTTTTTGTTCACGGCCAAGGTTGTCCGCCATGTACGAAACCGCGATGAGGATGTCCCCATGGTTATCTGATGCAATGGTATATGCTCGTACTCTGATATTTTGACAGGCTTCTGGTTCTGGGACCCAGCTTGTGGCTGCCAAGAAAAACACAACGATTGAGACTTGATGTCATAATACGTAGCTGCTAATACAGGGGAGTTGGATACAAAGACATGACCGGCAATAGAGTCACGTGCAGCTTCCGTCCTATTTGGGAGCTCGGCTTTAGCGCATCTTGGCATTTCGGTTGTTTGGTGACATGAAATCTCCTTTTTGGGTCAACAGGCATGTGAGCCGCATGTAAGCTACGAACTCCATGGCAGGCCATCATCCCGTCTGCCGTATATGACGATCTCGCGCACCCCATATAGTATCGACAGTCCTAGTACCGTCCCAGCGGCGTCCCAACAGCCCTCTCTCCTCGCGCTGCCGCACCTCGCATCTACGACAGCCATTCGAAGCCGATTAAGAGCCTCGCGCTGCAGCATAGCATTCGGCAAGGGCGTCACCCCAATGACGGACCCAGCCGCATAAGAACCACATAACCCACCCCGCCGTTGTGCGGCCCTTGTCCGATAACGATGCATTCCACGACACCAGGCGGCGAGCGTGTTGTGTTCCTCGAAGGCGGCATTGCGTCGCCGCCGCCGTTTTCCTTGGACGACGATCCCGATCCGGACACCATCGACACTATCAAAAGCATCGATGCCAATGAGATCAGCCATGGGCTCCTCAGAAAGACAGATGGGCAGCCCTACCGGCGAGCGAGCCGGTGGCGGATGTGCTATGGAGGACGCTCGTGGCTTTCGCGGCTCTCGCGCCGGGGCCCCAAGCGGCGGCTCTTTGGGCAGGCGCTGAAGTGCCTGTTAGGGACCATCGTTGCTCTCCTGGTTTTGACGCCCCTCCTCGCGCCCTCGTACCTCCACCCACCTGCACACTATACGCGCCTGGCTGCCCAGTGCAAGGCTCAGTTCAACGGACCAGGAAAAGGCCTCGACCGGATACACGGGTGTGCCAACCCGCACCGCGAAAAGGTCTTTATCAGCGTCAGCCTCTACGACAAGGACGGCCACTTGGCTGCCGGGAAATGGGGCCAGGCCCTGGTTGAACTTGTCCACATACTTGGGCCCAGCAACACCTATGTGAGCATCTACGAGAACGGCAGCGGCCCCCGCGGCGCCTCGGCCCTCGAGCACCTGCGCCACCAGCTGCCGTGCCACAACACGGTCGTCTACGACGAGCATGTGCCCCTCGACGGATTTGCGAACGTCACGATGCCCGACGGCAGTGTGCGCACAAAACGACTTGCCTACCTCTCTGAGATGCGCAACCGCGCGCTGCGCCCGCTCGACACGCTCGAGGGCGTCGAGGGCATGGTCTTTGACAAGGTCTTGTTTCTCAACGACGTCGCGTTCCGCCCCATCGACGCCGCCCAGCTGCTCTTCAGCACCAACCAGGACGCCGAGGGCCACGCTCAGTACCTGTCCGCCTGCGCGCTCGACTACAAGAACCCTTTACTGTTTTACGACCTGTACGCCCAGCGTGACGCCGAGGGCTTCTCCAACGGCCTGCCCGTGTTTCCCATCTTCAGTCGCGCTGGACAGGGCCTCTCGCGCGCCGACATGCGTGCCCAAACCGACGCCGTCCGTGTCCAGTCCTGCTGGGGCGGCATGGTCGCTATGCAGGCCGCGTACCTGCAGAACCGTAACGACGCGCTGCCGCGCCCCGATTTCCAGACGCCCGGCAGCCACGTCGTCGACCCGGTGCACCCGACGGGCGTGGCAGCGCCCGTCCGGTTCCGCTACGAGCCCGAGATCTTTTTCGACGCCTGCGAGTGCTGCCTGCTGCTGGCCGACGTGTCCCAGGCCGCCCGTGTCGCCACAGAGCCCGCTGTCCCGTCTCGGAGCAAGGGTGTCTTTGTCAACCCGTACGTTCGCGTCGCCTACGACTGGACCACGCTCGCCCGTCTGCGCATCGTCCAGCGCTGGGAGCGTCTCTTTGCCCTCCCCCAGGCGATCATCTCGTACTTGGCCTCGCTGCCCACGCACAACCCGCACCGCCTCGTCAAGGAGGGCGACGCCTTTGTCGAAGAGGTCTGGAGCAGCACAGCCAATGCCTGGCGGCTCGAGTCTCGCACCGGCCGCAGCGGCATGTTCTGTGGTGTGCGCGAGATGCAGCTGCTGGACCTGGCCCCGCGCCAGGGCGACAAGAACTGGGCCAACGTGCCCATTCCCCCGGGCCAGGCACTCGACTTTCCGAGTTGAAGGACGAGTAGAGAGGTTGGAAAATTTAATATGCATCTTGGAATAATTGCTTGGCGTTTTTCTTCTTTCCATTTTGGATACCACATCGGCAGGCGTTCTTTCCCTTTTTGGACGTATCGTCTGGAAAGCCAATATTGCATTCTTTTGCATACTTACATATCTGCATATATACGTCGTACTAACTTGGATACTTTCAAACTAGAATAATTACATAATACTAACCATCACATATCGACTCTCGCGCCTTCCTTGCACGACAACCGAGACAATCTCGTGATTTCGTGGCGATGACAGCCACCAACCGACTTGCTCCAAAACTGCCCTACTCTGTATCCTCCGGGTGGAAGACCAGGGCACGCACTTCAATGCTCTGCCGAAGCGGTGCGTCCGATCCTTGGCCAAATGCCGGATCCTCAAACGCCGTGTGCGGCACCCGCCGCGCACGCCCGTCCGTCTTGCTGTCGAAGCACTTGATCAGCAGCGCCTCGTCCGGCGTCAGCCCCGACTTGAAGAACCACCGGTGCCCGCTCTCGTAGCGCACCTGGTACGTCTCGCCCTCGCGGTCCTTGAGCACCAGGCCCGTCGGCACGAGCGCGTCCTCGCCGACCGACGCCGCCTCGGCCACCGCCAGCGGGTCCCGCAGGATGGGGTTCTCAATCGGCCGCCACACGTTGATGATCTGCACGCGGCCGCGCAGCAGCGCCTCCGCGTCCTCGGCCGGCAGGTGGTGCGGCACGCGCGACAGGGCCGCGCGGTACGACTGGTCAATGTGCACGCGCTGCACGGGGCCGCGGCGGGCGCGGTCGAGGTTCCGCTGGCCGCTCTCCTCCGGGGCCTCGCGGCGGATGGTGTGGTCAAAAATGAAGACGCGCGACGCGCCCGTCACGTCCTTCAGGAGCTGCTCCGTCTCCGGGTAGTACGACGCCCGGATCTGGTCGTCGTCGCGGAAGTCCGTCTCTATGGCCGGGCGCGCGACAAACTGGAAGCCGTTGCCGTCCAGGGTATACTTGGCCTCGTCGCCCGAGACGTCGTGCACCGTGACGGTGTGCGGCTCGGCCTCGCGGTAGTACGTCTCGGGCCGGTCGTAGTAGGTCGTGTGTGGAGGCGAGCCGTCGGCGTTGGGCTTGTAGTAGTTGAGCGTCGTCTGGACATGGCGCTGCGTCGAGTGGGCCGTGGGCAACGTGGAAGCGACGTGCGGCCCGGCCAGAGTAGGTGACTGAACTGCAGCAGCGGCCATTGTGCGGTATGGGAGGCAAGATGTATACAAAACTTGTTCTGTGGATATAAGAGAGATTTCAAAGTTGAGAAGCGGCTTGAACGTCTATTAATAAACAATAAACACTATTAAATTCTGCATGCGGCAGGATACGAGGTCAAGGGAATATATAGTTGATTTTCTGTTCCTTTGTTCGCTTCATGTAACAGCCATCACGGACGCGGGCTTTGCGTTGGCTCCGTTTGGCTCACCATGGCGTGCCGCGAGCACGCCATCTCGGCCAACCACACACGTTGCGCCGCGATCCGGAACGGCTACGACAATTTATAAGAATGTCTGCATTGCACTTGACTTTGTATTTGTCAGTCCGGCTTAACTATGCTGCAACGTATTGGGGAACGGAGGGTGTGCTATCACGATTCCGATGACAATTTGCTTTCCCCGACTCTGACTCTCAACTTCAAGGCCCCGTGTGCATGAGCCGACATTCTCTCCTTTCATGTCATCTTTTCCTGTGTTCCCGGATTTCTCTAATCACCATTCGCCCACAAGTCATCGAACGCACCTGACTCCAACTCATCTGTGACATCCAATTCCCTCTCTTCCTTCTTCTTGATGCGCTCGATGCGCTTGTCCGCGCCACCCTGAAACTGTTCTTCCGTTGGACCACGTTGGTACGAGTCAACGTAGAGAGGCCGCCGCATGCTCTTGACCAACGCCCGTAAGCGGTCAAGGACAAGCTTCGGCGTGGCCACTGGGACACCTTTGGCGTCGTTGGCACCTGCAGAGACGGTCGCCTGCGTTGGCAGAGGTGATAGTGCTGGCAACGTCGGGTTTGCAGCTTCCCATGCCACCGCGTGTAGAATGTGTACTAAGAGCCCCAGCTGTCTGGTCGCATCATTTCCGGCGGCGTGTTGCTTATGGTACGACGTTTTCCGCGATTTGATGTCCTCAAACACGCCGCTGTCAACCTCCTCGACATGGACCGTCTCACGAAAGAACAGACAGGCCGCCTTCAATGCGCTTCCTAGTCTTGGTGTATCTTGAACAGAGGGTTCGTCTGGGGGCGACAGAGACGTGACTAAACATTCAACGTCGACACAAGCTGCAAATGGCACGGCGTCGCGGACGGCGACGAGCTCGTTGTCCAGGTGGTATGCCTCTGGGCCCATGTGGTACACAACCAATACGAGAGGCGGGTGTCGTTTTCTAGGTGAGCTTGAATCGATAATGGTACCACCGCTGATCGTGGTATTCGAGTGCGCAGCCAAAATAGACTGCAACTTGGCCGTCACGGCGGGCGCAAGATCGGCGGCGTCCACCCACTGGGCCGTGCCAAATTGGAGAATCGGTCGCCGGTATCCATTTCCTCTCTTGACCTTGTGCTTTCCGTTCACGCGAAACGAATACGTTTTCACTCCGTATGCGTCGACAAGACTGGTCATATCTGAGGGTGGCCTGTCACCACGGCCGATTGCCAGCTGCACGAGCGTGGATGCCGGGAGAACAGAGAGGGCCAGCTCCGTGATGTCTGGAGTGCCTTTGGTGTCTAGCGACACAAAGACAGCGTCTTTGTTGTTGTAGATGTACTGCTGGAGTATGTCGATGTCGGCAATGAATGGGACGTTCATCTTTTTCCAGGTGGTCGACTTTGGACCGCTCACGGTCGTCTTCGGCATTTTGGTGTTGGTTCGCTGGTCTATGCTCATGTCGACAGTATGGCAGAGGAAGTAAAAGAAAAGAAGAAAAAGCAATAAAAAGGGTGTAAGCCTGGCGAAACGTGAAATGATCTGGGAGAACTTGACAATAGAAGCTGAGGTGGGCAAAGCTCGAATTTATGTGCCTAGTATTAAGGTTCTCTTGGCTGGCTAGTGAACGCGAACTCAAAATCCTGACACGGTGGGGTCACCTGACGGTGTGGCCAATTGCATAATCTTTGATTGGCCAATATTAAGACCGTAGCCAACTTACGTGTTAGATGCAGAGTCGTTCTAAGTGCTTTCGTGCATCCATTATGTCGCCCATCCGGTAAAGTGAATAGGTAACGCAATGCCAATCCAAGTATCAAATAGTCCGAGAAGACAAACGCAAAAATTACAGGACTCCGTAGCCTTGCTCCACCTCGCACAGGAACGTGTAAGTAGCAAATGGGCGTTTCCAGCATGTACACACTACTCTTGTTTTTCACGCCCGTTGTACGGGATAATGAAATACCGTATTCTCAGCTTCTGATACGACCCCTTAAAACTGGAGATCACCTCTCTTCGACGTATCTACCAGCATACAGTACTTTGCAGGTGGTGAATGCAGAGGGGTTGAATAGTGGTATTTATGATATATTTGTTTTTCTAAAAAAATAGATAGGAAAGGACAAGGGCAAAAAAATGGACTGGCCCGGAATCGAACCCGGATCTTTGTCATAATATCGCAAACGGTTATCCTGCCATTAGACGATCTGCCCTTTTGTTGGACAAAGCGGGAATCGAACCCGCGTCTCCCGTGTTTTAGACGAAGGACAATGCCGAAGCCATTTCGACTACCAGCCCTTTTGGAACATTATTAGGAATTGTAGTGGCTAACGGGAATAAATAGGGCTTCTGTGCCTTCATACTGCAGGTGAAGAGAAGGAGCGATGCAGCGAGGGTGTTGAAAGAGGAAGGAACCGACGATGTTCTGATGAGGAAGGCACGATGCGATGTGGACGTTGTCAAGGGGAAGGATGTGTGGGGGTGGAGCAGCCAAGCTCGGCACCAAACAGTGGGGAGCTAAAAGTGGGCCAGGCCTGTCGCAGATCTCGGCGCTAGCCAGGCCGTCAGAAACCCACGCCAATCTGAGGACTTTGTGGTGAAAGTTCGTGGCGTTGGCCGTCCACCCATCCCTTATTGACGAGACGTGCATGCTTATTGTTACCAAGACCTGGTCTCCTGCACGGCCTACAGCGTGCTGCGTATTGGACCCTACACGTATAAACTTGGTGACCACGTGACTATAAAGGTGATGAAGTGGCTATGATATAAAGTCCAATTTGTGAGTTCGTTTCTCTTAGAACCCAGTCTCAATTGTTATGAAGCTCAGCCATTGCGTATGGTGTCATCTTTTTAAACTCGTGCGTCGCAGTCTCTAATGATTCGGGTAGTTTCGCCCGGCGCGTCGCCAACCCAGCCATTCTCGTAGGTTGAGGTAGCCAGAGGCCGCCTTCACTGTACTTTGCTTTATCACAAGTTGGTGAGAGTGAGGTACCTCTTGTGCTGAATCTGAAATACCAATGATTTGTCTTGTTGGCAGTAGGTACCATGTTACGTTCAACACGTAAGGGGCAGCATAAAATGCAAACGGATTTAAAGACGACGCACATTGATTGATGTATCAGTTGCTTAAAGATGGCTGCTTGAAACTCCTATGGATAAAGATGATGGCGCCTGTCCCATGCGTCGTCTTCCTTGCTTCTCCTGCACTCATCTATCAAATACACTACAGAAAATGTACTGTGAGCCCCGTCGTATCGCGGATGTCCGCAGTAATCCATTCGAACGGCGTTGCAAGAGTAATGTCGACCTGTTCCGGGGAGAAGCCCCCCTCTCGATGCACATCTCGGACCCAAGGTTCGAACACAGAGGGGCCAGCATGCACTGGTTCATGAGGCTGGGGCGGGATCGTGGGATCATTTGGAAGCGGCACGGGAGAGTCGCCGACACGTTTTTTTCCATGGGCCACCAGCAGCCGCCTCTGATCGTCTCTGGATCCGATGCCCGCATCAACCATGGCAAGGACGGTCCCAGTCTGGTCGAAAATGCAAGACCCTGAATCCCCTCCCGCCGTGAAGGGGTCTTGTCGGTTGGGCATCGCGCTCTGACTAGTAGGCATGCCAAGCACCGGTATAGCCCAAGACACAATGTCCTTGTTGGGGAGTGGCGTGCGAACAACCGCTTCGATCGGGCTGGTCCTGCCCATGGTCACACCCGTCGCTCCTCCGCGCTTGAACACAAACGTTGACTCATTCGCTTGACTCAGGGTCGACGCTGCATCGCCGCCAGCATGAGGTTGCAACTTGACGAATCCCGCGGTGTCCATGTGATTGAGCAGCGCCTGCAGAGCCTGAAAGGCGTCATCGGCCCAGTCGTCGTGCGTTTCAAGGCGCACGTCCGCGAACGTGTTTCCAACGTAGACATTATTGGTCTCAAAGGGCGGGCACGGTGGCGGAGGAGGCAGGCCGTGTGACGGGGAAAGGGGTTCGCGGCTTGGGTTATTGCTGTTGTCGAGAGCAACTAAAGACCAGTCACACCAGCCATTGAATCTGTTGTGCTCATGGCGGGCGGATAGTGCCACCTGTCCGAATTTCCTACCAGCTGAGCCTCGTCCGCTGTGCTCCGAGGCAGCCGACTGCCGCGCCATCTCCTGGAGAAGATCAGGGACATAGATGGACACGCAATTCTCCGCAATCTTCAGCTGTTTCTCTTCATTCTCAGGGAGTGTTCCATTATACAACTGCTTCTGAATCGGCCACAGCGTCAGTTCGCGCACGAAGGCTTTCAGTTTCCGCATCTTGCGTTCCAGTTCCAGGTTGCTGCCCCAAGACACAGGAATCGGCAACATGTCTGTGGCATCTGATCCAATGATGGGCCGAGTGTCGTGCGTGCCACTGGCGAGGGATGCAGGCTTTAGCGTCGTAAACCCGTAGTCGCGGTGGTGGTCGTAGATGTTGCCGATTGTGACATGGCGTGATGTCAAAGCAAAAACACCACCATAGGGTGATCCATCCGCATTTGTCAGGCGCATATAGAGACACAGCGTGCCCCATGGGCGCTCCGCCACATCATTTGGCATGGAAGGCTGTATGGTCTGGCCCGGAAATGGTAGAAATGGGACGACGTAGTTGTTTACGCTCTGCATGGCAGCGAACACACTGTGCTTGTACAGCACGCCTGTCTCTCTGAGCTCTCCAAAAATGGGGTTGAACAGGCTGCGGAGACGATTAGGGTGCTGCATGGCGTCGAGATCGGGCTGCACCGGCAGGGTGCTGGTGATTGGAGGACCTGTAGACGCGCTCGGATGCACGTCGTCAGGCGAGGTGTTGGTCAAGCCGAAGACAGAAAGCTCGCAGACGAGGACATGCATGTCCCCCACGCCCAGGTGGTCCACGAGAAGACGGTGACAAGCTGTCGCGGCAGCAATACCGTCGGTCCAGGTGCATGTCCCAGACTGCACGCCAACCACAAGAAAGTGGCCAACTTGGGGCATGGGCATGGGTCCGGGATATGGTTCCGCGCCCCAGCTCCTATCTTCGAACGGCACACCTTCGATAACAAGCGGCAGAAACGTGGTCCACTGGATAGAATGAGCGGCGAGGGTGTTTTGGATTGCTTCGTACATGGACTTTCGAGCTGCCTTCCAAGTTCCGATGAGGACAGGGTCAGTGACCGGGTAAAGGGTACGGTACAGTGGACGTGTCCATGGTGACACCGCCGCGTCGGTGCGTGCAATGAGACGGGGCTGGCTGGGGAGACCCAAGAAATAGCTGCGCGATTCTTCGTCAGACGGTGGCATGGGATTGCTCATGGCAGGTGTGCTTGACGCCATGGTTGATTGGGTTATGTCGTGAATGTGAATCGCACAAGTGGCCGCCTAGACCACCTTCTCGAGCTTTCTTCAAGATTGGATTTGTTTCGCTTGTGCTGCCGCTGGCGTTTGCACTCGGGTTGTGGAGGGTCTGAAAGAGATCGTTTTCGCGAGACGTGGGTGACAGACATAGTCTCTAGTGGCTGTCACTGTGGTATGTTCTTCAAGATAATATTAGAAATGTAAATAAGGTCTCCTGAGAAACAGATCGGGTTGGTGCGGATGTCGACGAAAGCAAGAACGATGGACAATGCAGAACGTCGCCAGTGGCGTATTTTTGGACGGAATAAATATTTTGGAATTATAACGCCACGCTGAGTGAGCAAAGTAGTTACGGAAGAAATCTTTTTCCTTGCGGGGTGTGTTGTGTAACAACAGGGCTGGCGAGCTGTCTTAGTCACTGGAGTTTAGTGACGATACAGTGATGTCTATTTCGCCTAACAACGTATGCAAATAAAGTATGACATAAGATTAGGAAACAAAGATGATACAGGGGGAAAGAACGATGGGACACGAAATGAATTACACGCTTCTGAGGAAGTCGCGATCGATGCGACCGTTGGAAGTGGGTCCACAGTGGAGCCACCAAACATTGTACATTGTAAAAGGAAGGAAGATCAGTGGCGATTGGAACAGTGGGTCGACCCGTTCACCTTTCTTCCATTTCATGTTGCATCACCGCCCCAGCTCCGTCTTGGGCACCTTGACCAGCCGCGTGATGGCCGTGCCGTCGTCGAGCTCGTCCGCCTCTTCTTCGATCGTGTACCGGCCCCAGGCCGGCAGGACGACGGCCCACACCCACCAAAAGAGCACGGCGGAGGCGAGAATGGAGACGCCGACAATGGCATAGGTGGCATAGAACAGCCCAGAGGCGGGCGGCGTCTTGGGCGGGAAGAAGGGGGCGGCAATCAGCGACAGGCTCAGCACAATCTTGAGCACGACGGCCGGGATCCAGACGCGGAACGGGCGCTTCAGCTCCGGCCGCGTGTAGCGAAGATACAGCAGGCCGCCGGCAATGGCAATCGACACAAACTGGCCCGGGTAGCCCTCAACCTCGAGGATGAAGGAATAGACCTCGGCCGACGGCGGCAGCACGATGACGAGGAACGAGGGGATGTAGTGCACGAAGAAGCCGCCGAGGGGCGACCCGAAGGGCTTGTTGGAGGCCAGCAGCTTGGAGTAGGGCAGCAAGCCCTGGCGCGCAATTTCTTGCTTGACGCGGGCCATGGTGAAGGCGACGACCATGACGTTGCCCGCCGCCGACAGGGCGATGGCCAGCGAGAGCGCGACGCCGCCGACGCGCCGGCCGAAAATGGTCTGGAAGAAGAGGGCGCCCACCAGCTCGCCGCTGGTGAGGATCGTGTCGAGCGGCACGACGACGAAATAGGCGACGTTGATCAGCAGGTAGAGCACGCACGACGTGACGAGCGCCGAGGCGGTGACGGACCGCAGCGTGCGGACGGGGTCCTTGACCTCGTTGAGCACGTTGTTGGCGTTCTCGAGGCCGGTGTACGAGTAAAAGACCTTGAAGAGGGCCGTCGAGATGGCGCCCCAGTTCCAGTTGGAGCCGGCCCAGAGGCCCGGCAGCGTCAGCGTCGTGGTTGGTGCCGCCTCCTCGCGGCCTGCCGGCCGGAACACCACCACAAACAGCCCCGACAGAATCATAAAGACGACCAGCCCCACCTTGAGCCAGCCCAGCACGTTCTGGATGCGCACGCCCGTCGCCCGGAAGCCGCCGTGCACAATCGTCACAGCCGTCAGCAGGCCCACCGCCAGCCCCTTGCGGAGCAGCTCGCTCGGCGCCTCGATGCCCACGGCAAACAGCACGTACTGTGAGAAGACGACGCAGTTGGAGGCCGTGAACCCGAGGAACACGACGACAAACACAATGACGATGGACGCCAGAAAGCGCGGGTGCCGGTACGTGAACTCGAGGTACACCTTTTCGCCGCCCGACCGCGGCAGCATGCACCCGTACTCGAGCGCGATGCCCAGGCCGCAGGCCGCGACGCCCGCGCCGGCGACCCACAGCAGCAGCGCCAGCCCGGGGCTGCCGACGCCGCGCAAGATGGCGCCGGGCGTGGCAAAGATGCCGCTGCCAATCACGCGGGAGATGACCAGGATGTAGGCGCTCTGCCAGCTGAGCGTGCGGCCGAGCGTCGACGTTTCGGGCAGGACGTCGTCGTCAAAGGTGCGGTATGGTCGCACAGAGCGGACCGAGCGCACAGAGGCCGCCGAGGACGAAGAAGCAGGGGACGACGAGGCGGAGGCGACGGCTGCGTCGAGTGCGGTCACGTCAGCGGACTTTGAGGGCTCGTCGGCAGCCTGGGTCCGGGGACTCGGCGCTGCCAGCAGCGGGAGGGCCTCGGTGCTGTCCATGTCTTCGTGGTCGTCGGAGTCGGCCATGTTGAGGTGCTGGTGGTGGTTGACAGGAGACGAGGGGAAGGGAGCTGCAGTGGCAAGATGGTGAGATATATACACAGACACAAAAGGTTGGGGGGACTCGCCAACGAGTATCGCTTTTCTGCCACATGAGAAGCGGCTGAGACAACGGTCAGTTCACACTCTCCGTGCGTGTTCTAATTACTGTTTTGTGTTTTTGACCAATCCATCCGTCGGAGTGTCGGCAAATCCTACCACAACCGGAAGGTCCTGCGTTTTTAGCGGTCGCAGGGTTTCACACGTCATTTTGATCCGTATCAGTAGACGCCTGCTGTCCGCTGCTGCCTTTTTCTGTTTTGTGCCGGCGTCTTGTCACACGCTGCGGTGTTGTGGCTGCCAGCACGTTTGCAAAAGCTGACAAAAAGGCGTCGCGCACGCCATCGCATAGTGTACTGACGAAACCGAGGGCGCGGCATTGGCTAGGCCCTGCAACGGGCACAAGTTGTCTCAAAAGAACAGAAAAATGAACGAAAAAAACAAAACAAAAGAAGAATGAAATCTTGGAACCAATGTACGATGAGATCTACTGCCGCCTGTGCATCACTCCACACTTATATACCAAATCATATCGCATTCGTTTCAAAGAACAGCACAGCAGCGTCCCTAAGAATGTCATCAACCTGAGAACCTTGTGGGATAAACGACGAATCCCGATTCAGGGTCTCCACAAATTCTATCCCCGTAAGCCCTGCGGAGTTTAGCGCGTTGCTAGCGGCCCGCTCCCGGTTGGTGCGCCGAGAATGCCTACAAAGTATGAATACCAAAAGGAGTCAAGTCTAGCTAGGCATTGCCAGCGGTCACGACTCACCTGGCGCTTACTGCATGAGACTTTAAACATTACCACGGGGTAACACTGAGAACGATTTTAACGTGTGGTTTGCGACTGCGTTTATTTACGTGTTTTGACAACGTTTAGAAGGCCGCTAGAAGGTTCAAGCACCACTTGTGGCCAGCCAACTCCACGCAACGAGTGTTAATTATCTCTCCAGCATTTATCAAGGTATGCCTATTCGCTCCAGAGAAAACATCACCAGACCAGCTATATAGCCTGCGGCTTAGGTGCCACCTTCTTGTGAGAAGATTGTCGCTGATGGAAGTGCGTCAGTGGCGCTTTGGTAATGTAAAGTCAACAATACGTCTCCCGCAGGACTTGCACATCACACATCGCACACCACACTTCACATATATAATCTTATATCTAATCTCTACAGTTCAAAAATCAAGAAATCTGGCAGACACGTACATTGTCTACCAGTGACAAGTACTACAGCTCATACTAGTCACAGAATTTGTGATCCTAAAGACGTCGTGGAGGTTAAAACTTTAAATAATGTAGAACTTTAAATCGCACTCCTTCACAGCTTCTGCCAAATTTGTTGCGTTCACAGTCAGGACAATATTTTGGCCTGCGTATATTTAAATATTGAATGAAAGTTCGCATGATATCGCGTGGCTCGCACCATGACTGGCACCGAAATTTATAAAATGCAAAATATTTCCTCCTCGACGCGATACACACCGCCCCTGTTCGACCGACAATAAAAATCAAATATTACAGCGTGCTCGTTATGTATCAATACAACGCGGCGGCAAAGGCTCAACGTCGATACAAATGCATTCGTGGCCTACTTCGTTCTCGTTCAATTTCCATGTGGAGCACATTGACGATGTCTTTTACACACGACGCCCAGGCGACATGCACGCGCTCTGGGCCTGGGACGAGCTATACAAATTCAACCTCGAAATGGTCGCCTTGGAAGCGGCCTTGTCCAACGCCATCAGCGTGGCCTGCAATGCTGGCCGCCCGGTCGTGGACGAACCGTGGATGCAGGGCCACTTCGAAGACTTCTGGTACATCAAGAGCCGCATCCGCGATGTGCAGCGCAGGTGTCTCGAGTACGCCCGCCTGGCCAAGAGGCTGGACGCGGACAAGCGAGCCCGCCACGCCGCATGGGCCGCCACACAGGCCGCCGCCGCCGCCGGCCTCGACACGGAAACTGTGGACGATGCTGGCACTAATGGCAGTGCCGTTGGTGTCGATGTGGTCGCTGGCGCGGACGCCGGGGACGATGCGGATGCGGATGCCAACGCGGATGCGGATGCAGGCAGTCGTCCGAGCGTTGTTGCAGAAATGGAGGACGTAAGGAACGCAAACGACTACAACAACGACGACAATAACGTCGATGTCAACGACGACAATAACGTCGATGTCAACGACGACAATAACGTCGATATCAACGACGGCAATAACGTCGATATCAACGACGGCAATAACGTCGACAACGACAATGACAACGACAGCGTCAACGACAACGGCGGCACAAACCTTTCTCGGTTTGAAACGCTACCAGTCGAACTACAAGTGGCCATCTGGGACATGGCCGCCATGCCACCACCCTGTGGCCACGTCATGAGCGTCATCCGACCCCCCAAAACGGACCACGACGTCGCCCTGGCCCTTGACATGTTTCCCGACGCAGGGCTGTGGCGGGCCTGCCGTCGATCCCGCCAAGCCATGCGGCGGGCCTACGGCCAACAGGCCGCACACTTCAACACAGCGGACCAGTGGGGCGAGCTCCCCTACTGTGCCGGCGACCGGCGCAACTTCACCAGCACGCTGGCCGAGCGGGACGAGGAACAGGTGTACGACCGCTTCGTGCAGATGGCGTGGCTGGTGCGCGTCGTGGAGCGGTCGCTGGGGGAGCTCATGCGGGACATGGAGGTGTTCCTGGGCCACATCCAACAGGCCGTGCACGAGATGCGCATCGTCGTGCGGCCCGTCATGGGCCCGAACACGTTTCGGCGGTTCTTTGGCGGCGTCCTGCGGCCGCGGGCGCTGCACGAGAACGTCCCGCTGTGGCGGCTGATGCGGGTGCGCCAGGACCTGTGCTGCGAGGCGTGGACCTTTGGCGCCCAACACTACCGCGACTATGAAGAGCGGTATGGCCGTACAGCGGCAGCGGAGGTGGTGGCAGCGGAGGCGGCGGCGGCGGCGGCGGCGGCGGCGGCGGCGGCGGAGGAGGAGGAAGAAGAGGGGATGTACGACGCTGTGGATGTCACGGCGAGTGACCCCACGACAGAGAACCTGTTTGATTTCGGCGCAGCGTTAACAACGCAGTTGGAACATCCGACGTGGCCGGGATAATGAATTCGGTTTTTTTGTGCGACGTTTGGTTTATTTTTTTTGGTTTTTTATTTGGTTTTAGAAATGCAAATTTGTAACAAACTCTTATGTCTTCTCAGTTTCAACCGTGAAACCCCAAACGCGGCTCGGTGTGCAACGTCCTCAGAACGGGGTGGACGGGCCGATCGCTTTGCCGAACAGGGCGGTAATTTCGTAGATCAAATCCGGCATACGACAGCAGCTTGTCGAAGTGGGCATTGTAGGGAAGCAGGGGAGTCGAAACAGCTGCGGTGGCGTTGCCGGCGCTGTCGGTGGCGCGGTACTGGAACTGCCAGCTCGCGGAGATGTCGAGGATGATAAAGCGAAGGCGGAAATGGGTGCAGGCGGTGCATGGTGGGAGATGTTGTCGCTCGGCGCGTAGCTGGTGATGTTATCAAGCACTGTGTAAGACGTTGTCACTGGGCAAATGCGGCCCATGACGCTTCATATTTGTGAAGGGGGCTGCCCAGGCAACTGCGGACAAGGCTACCACGACAAGAGCGCAGAGTTCTCATTGTGGAAGGAAGGATGGGCGGACGGCGGTGCACAAAGAAGGAAGGAACGAACCAAGGAGTCAAGGAAGGAGTTAAAGTTGTGTTGAATGGAAGCAAGGAAGGAGCCAAGAAGGGGTCAAGAATGGGTAAGAAAGACTCAAGGAAGGAGCCAATGGAGAATGACGGAACAAGGAGAAGAAAGGACGAAGACCGTCGCTTTCTATCCACGATGTTCACATCTTGGCAGGCGGTTTTGCAGCAAGCAAGTCGTCGAGATCCGGCTGCGTCTGGTGCCAAGAGTCTGGAAGAACTATGACCATGAGAGCGACAGTGCCGAGGTATGACCTACAGACGAGCGAATGTCGTGATGTTAGAAACAAGGAATAAGCGAGGAACCAGAATGGGGACTTCTTGCAGTTCTGCCGGACATTGTTCGAAGGGCCCTGGTGGGTCCAGACGACGATATGACTGCCTGTGAGAGGACTCCGACACCCATATGAGGACGTCGTGGAGTCCTCTGTGCGGGTTCCGTGGGGATGTGTGAGGTGTAGTCGTCGCAAGAATTTTGGATCGAACGCTGGTACTGACGGGTTGGTCAAAGGGACTATAAATCTGGAGAAATGGGGCTCGGTTGGTATTTGAACTTTTCTGTACTTTAACATCTAGATGATTCGCATTAGTATAACGTGATGTGAGTAGCAACAACGATTTTCCGTGTTAACACTATATAGACAAGTGCCTGCACACAGAGTTTTGAGAACAGCATGTGATTGCAAGAAAGGGCGTGGCTCGTATTGCCGCATCGAGATTGGATCGTGTGTTGGGTACCATTGCGTCTTTTCGCTGACGTGAGAATTTGGCCTCAAGAAAGTACCGCTAACAAAGCAAAAAAAATAAAAGGGGGGGGGAATAAGCACAGCCCTAACGGCAACATCCGCACCTATCAGGTTCTTTGCGGGGGATGGAGACTCTTTGCGAAGTGATCGACATCAGCGCATAGAATTGTTTACTCGGGATGGAAAGTGATATCGGACGGATAGCCTCACGGCGTTATAGACTTGGTAAAGCCCTAAACGAGAAGACCCAGTATTCATTGTCCGTGTTTCATCATTGATTCTGCAGTTTATATATGACTTGCCCGTCATTACATGCAATCCATATGGTCCAGCGGCCTGTAAGTGCAGAAGATGCCAGGTATATATCGAATCAGCGGGTGTGACGCCACAACAACCACTATGTACCATTTAATTTACAGCTACGCATGGCTTCACCGGCCCCGCTTCAAGGCCTCGGTGATGAGCGTCTTGTAGCCCTCGACGGCGGCCTCGAGGTCGGCGACGCGCAGGTGCTCGTGGTCGGAGTGGGCGACGAGGATGTCGCCGGGCCCGTAGAGGTACTTTTTGTGGTCGCCCTGCAGGCCGGGGATGTCGGTGCCGTAGTTGAGGACGACGGTGTCGAAGCCGTCGATGTCGTAGTCGAGCGCGATGGGCCCGCGGCCGTAGGAGAAATCGAGCGTCAGCGACGGCTCGACGGCCAGGACGGCGTCGGCGATCTGCGTCTGGAGGCCCTCGATGGTGCCGCCGGCGACGCGCACGGAGACGGTGGCGGTGGCCGTGTCGGGAATGACGTTGGCCGCGACGCCGCCGGCGATGGTGCCGATGTTGAGCGTGGTGTTGCCGAATTCGGCGCTGCCGGGCAACTGGACGTGCAGAAGTGCGTCAAGGCCCGCGACGAGCCGGTTAATAGCGTTGTCGCCCTGCTCGGGGTAGCCCGAGTGGCCGGCCTTGCCGTGCGCCGTCACGTTGAAGCCCAGGCCGCCCTTGTGGCCGCGGCCCAGCTTGAGGCGCGTCGGCTCGCCAAAGATGACGGCCTCCCAGGATAGGCCGAGCCGGTTGGCGGCGCGGATGCCGTCGCCGCCGCGCTCCTCGCCGACGTCGACGAGCAGGGCCACGTCACCCTCGCGGACGGCGTCGGCACGCAGCAGCTGCTCGACGGCCACGACCAGCGCGGCCACGCTGCCCTTGGCGTCGACGGTGCCGCGGCCCCAGAGCACGTCCGAGGCGGCGACGGGGTCGGCGTCGGACAGGAGGCGGCCGTCGGCGGTCTTGCGCGCGTACGGCCAAAAGGGCGGCACGGTGTCGATGTGCGAGGTGACGAGGACGCGCGTCTGGCGCGTGGTGCCGACATAGGCCCAGAGATTGGCCCGTCCGTGGCCGGGGGCGACGGGCTGGATCAGGACAGTAAAGCCGCGCGCGCGGAGGTAGTCGGCCAGCCAGGCGGTGGCGTCGGCCTCGGCGCCGGAGATGGACGGAATCTGCACCAAGCTCCTGTGGAGGTGGACGAGGTCGGCGGTGGACGGCGAGGACGGCGAGGACTGCGATGACGCGAGCGCCAACGAGGCGGGGGTGGAGATGACATGCTGGTGTGCGTGGGCGAGGGCGTCGTTGGCGTCGAAATGCGGTTTGGAGTCGTGGGCGACGAGGGGGACAGGGGCGACGGGGGCGACGGGGGGCTGGACCGCCACAGCCGATGAGCTGAGCAGGCCGAGGAGTGTGGTGGTAAGGAATTTCATGTTGGTAATCACAGGATGTGTCAGGGAGAGGAGGAGAGGGGAGAGACGAGGGATGAGAAGAGGAGAAGAGGAGGAGACAAGAAATAGGGTCACCCTTGCCGGCCGGAGACAGCACAACGAGACATCCCGCAGACCAGACGGTGTCCTCGACCGACGACGTTCAGCTCGTATAAATATGGCTCGTGCTCTGGATGCTCGTGTTGACGCGAGCGCCCAGACGAGCATAACTTGCAAAATTACTGACAAATGCAACCGATGCACGCTGTCTCGGACAGTTTTGTCGACGCCCCCATAACGACCCCGGAAAAGCACATCACCACTCGCGGAGCACATCATTGCTTCTGCCGACGGCGATTGGCGACGCAGAGGCCGCAGTCGCTGCTCGCATCCTTGGGCGTCCTTGCGCACCCGGTTTCACGGGATTCTCATGCAGGCCAATCGCACCATAGCGCGCGCCAAATGCATCACGGCAAGGTGTCAGCGGCCGCCCCCACGTCGACATGCCCGGAACAGCAGCGATCAGCCGGCGGGGGCCAATCAGCGGCGGCCCAGCGACTAACACCACTTTTGGCGTGCCATTCGCCGCCTTGGGAGCGACGCCAATGCGAAGTACGACGTCGACGGAGGAGGAGACAGGAAAAACAGGAAAAACAGGAAAAACAGGGGAGACAGGAGAGACTGGAGACTGGAGAGATACCGAGATAGGAGACACAGATACCGAGAAATAGAGTTTGTGCTCGTGCTCCGCAGATGTGATGGTACGACATAAATACGTCTGTCTGCAGCTGCCGGCGGCCATGTGGTGGATTGATCGTCTCGCGCCGGAGTACGTCGTATAGTCACGGATCTTTGCCTGTTGTTGACAAGTCCATTGGTCCCTCATCGTCTCTTGCTTGCTCGCACCCCTCCACCATGTCGCCCGTGTCCGAGGTCCATTCGGACGATCCGTCGGACCGGCCTGCCGCCGTCGACGAGAAGAAGGGCGTGTCGTCGTCGACCGATGGCGTTGCCGACATCGAAACGGCCGCGTCACCGCCCGCCGCCGGCCGCGGCTTCCACGTCGTCGCGCGCACGGCCAAGAACGAGGACGGCAGCAGCAGCATCGGCGCCGGCCAGATCGGCGACATTGACTTTTCCGGGATCGCCGGCTTCGACGCCGCCTTCATGAGCGCGCGCGCCAGCCTCAGCGCCGACGAGGAAACGAAGCTGCTGCGCCGCATCGACTGGCGCCTGCTGCCGCTGCTCTCCGTCATCTACATGGTCAAGACCATCGACGCCGCCAACCTGTCCAACGCGCGCATCATGGACCAGGGCACGCCGCACAACGTCATGATCGAGCTCGGCATGACCTCCAACATGTACAACCTCGTCACCACCGCCTACTACATCCCCTACATCCTCGCCGAGACGCCCTCCAACCTGCTCGTCAAGCGCGTCAAGCCGTCCGTCTGGCAGGCCCGCATCATGGTCTCCTGGGGCATCGTGCTGTGCGCCCACGCCGCCGTCAAGAACGCCGGCGGCCTCTACACCGTGCGCGCGCTGCTGGGCCTGTTCGAGGCCGGCCTGTGGCCCGGCCAGCTGCTGCACCTCTGCTACTGGTACCGCCCGGACGAGATGGCGCCGCGCATCGTCCTCGTCACCGTGCTGGGCAACTTCAGCTCCGTCGTCAGCGGCCTGCTGGCGTTTGCCTTTAACGGCGTGGCCGCGCGGGGGCTGTCGGGGTGGAAGTGGTAAGCCGTCCCCTGCGGTGCCGTTTCTATGTCAACGCTCTCCTCTAACCGTCCAGGCTCATCTTGACAGAAGGCGTCTTCACCATCCTGCTCGGCATCTTTACCTTTTTCTTCCTTCCCGACTGTGAGTTCGATCCCAGTGTGCTCGATATATGTATCAAGGATACTGACCCCCCCAGTCCCTGCCAACGCCGGCTGGCTCTCCGACCGCGAAAAGGCCTTCGTCCAGGCCCGCCTGCCCATCAACGCCCCCCGCGCCCAGGAGGAAAACTTCAGCTGGCGCCAGTTCGTCGACACCCTCAAGGACGTCCGCCTCTGGCTCTTCCTCGGCTGCTGGGCCTTCTACACCGTCGGCACCACCGGCCTCAACTTCTACCAGCCCACCGTCATCGCCGGCCTCGGCTTCACCACCATCGGCCGCGCCCAGCTGCTCAACATCCCGCCCGCCATCTTCTCCTGCATCCTCACCATCTCCTTCGGCATGCTCTCCGGCACCGGCCGCATCCCCCAGCCCTCCATCCCCCTCTTCTTCATGGTCGTCATCCTCGCCTGCTACGTCGTCGAGTACACCTACCCCAACATCGGCGGCGTCTACGCCGCCACCATCCTCGCCGGCGGCTTCTCGTCCGCCTGGTACACCATGATGTGGCCCTGGCGCGTCCAGACCACCCAGGGCGCCACCGGCTCCGCCCTCGCCATCGCCTTTGCCAACAGCTACGGCCAGATCGGCGGCGCCGTCGGCTCCCAGCTCTTCAACTCGCGCTACGCGCCCCACTACACCACCTCCTTTGGCATCGCCATGGGCTTCATCGGCATGGCCATCGTCATGAACCTCATCACCTGGTCCTTTACCTGGCGCGTCGACACCGAGACCCGCCGCATCCGGCGCGCGCGCAAGGCCGCCCTCAAGCGGAACGAGGCCATTCTGGACGATGTGCAGATTTAGGGGGCGGGAGGGAGGGGGGTGGTCGTAGAAGGGCTGCGATGCAAAGTAAAACTGGTGTGAATGTTTAACACGCAGAGACATGAGAACGGGCGGTCGGGACGTCAGAAGATGTTCATATCGTTGATATTCGTGGCAAGCAGTTGGCCGTATGTCGACGGCAAGTAAATTGAACTGGAACATCGTGAGCAACCTGGTCAAACCGTTTCTGCCTACCCCCTCTGCCTGCCTACTTCCTATACCACATCCGTGTCGTCTTGCTCCGCCGGTTCTTGGCCTGCAGCAAAAAGACACCGTACAGCAACGCCTCGGCCGTCGGCGGACACCCCGGCACGTAAATATCCACGGGCACGATCCGGTCTGCGCCCCGCACCACGCTGTAGCTGTAGTGGTAGTAGCCGCCGCCGTTGGCGCAGCTGCCCATGCTAACCACCCACTTCGGGTCCGGCATCTGGTCGTAGCACTGCCGCAGCGCCGGCGCCATCTTGTTGGTCAGCGTGCCCGCCACAATCATCACGTCCGCCTGCCGCGGCGACGCCCGGAAGATGATGCCGAGCCGGTCCTGGTCGTAGCGCGGCATCGAGACGTGCATCATCTCCACGCCGCAGCACGCGAGCGCAAACGTCAGCGGCCACAGGGACCCGTTGCGGACCCAGACGGCCAGACGGTCGAGGGTTGTCAGGGTGTACTCGACGAGGCTGGTCGGGCGGTCGTTGTCGACTTGGGCTAGGGCTGCGGACACGGGCCGTGACTTCGACGTCGACGATGCGTTGCTCTGGACGGCTTGGGAGTAGTTTCGACGGCCGCGAAAGCACACAGCCGAGAGGATCGCGGCCGGTCGACGCATCAGCACCGACGTGGTCATGGCGCGTGTTCTGGTGGCCATTTTTGCTGCTGCACAAGTCAAGTCAGTTGCGAGAAGAGTAGATGACTGGTATATCGATGTAGTTGGACTCACCAGAGTTTTTCAGAGACGCCATGTGATCTCAACACACTGTTCGCAAAGCAGAGGCACAATTGAGTCCCAGAACAAACCAAAGGATAAAATCGGAACGTCCAGCATCCTCACGACGTATATCTCCCCGTCTTACATTCGCCGGGAATCTCACACATCTGAGGCCCACTTTTCGTGTTAGTGGTGTGGCGTATCGGTACTGTTTTCTGCTCATATCTCCACCAATTGTCAGTGGGACCCACCGTGGATTTACCGCCTGTCAACCACCTCCACACTTTCAACGTCTGGCGTCGGAAAAAGCACGCATCTCGTTTCGACGTCTGCTTCCTGCGTTCTTCTCTCCTCCCACGTCCCACGTCCCATCCCACAACCAACCACCAGCAGCCACCATGCGCAGGACTATGAGCTCCGCACACCCTGCACGCCCTGCACTCTCAAGCACCCACACAGAGCCGGCAGATCCCTCCGTGTGCCAAATCTGCCACCGCCCTTTTGCCACCATCCCTTGTGATACAGCCCCGAACCGGGCGTGTGTCTTCTGCAACAGAGTCTTCCGGCGCGGAGACTCGGCTCGTCGGCACGAGAAGACATGCAGTGCCCGGCATTCCGGCCAGCCATTGCCGCCGGCGTACAAACGCGGTCGCAAGACACAAGCGTGCGACACTTGTGCCCAGATCAAGGTCGCCTGCGATGCCGGGAAGCCCTGCCAGCGATGCTCGGACCGCAGTCTGGCGTGCACATATGGGCGACTCTGCACCCTTCTTGCGCATCGCGAGAAACGGCCGGTCCATACGGCTGCCGACCCAGAGTCGACGGTCGGTGAAAACGAGCGCAGCGACAAGCGGCAGGTCGCGTCGGCGTACCAATTCTTGCTCCGATGCACAGATCCGGCCGAGAACTTTGTCAACGATGCCATGGTCCACGGCGAGCCAGAGCGAGACCTAACATCGGTGTCGGCGTCTGTTCCAGCTCCACCGGCTCCCGACACCATATCCGACACCCTCCCCGACACCCTCCCCGAGACAATCGATCCACGGCTTCTGATCCGCAGCTTCATAGATCCCTACTTCGGGCTGTCCCTCGACGAGGACGGCATCGGTTGCCATAGTTTCAGCGCCGACAGTGCCAGCCACGACGTGAACACAGCCTCAACTGCGGCATCTGCATCGGCCCCAGCATTAGGATCGGAACCGGCGTCCGCAACCGACGCATGGACGACCTCGCCCGGCGCAGTGTCCCTCAACACCATCACGCCCCGCGTCATCCAACTCGAGTCCGAGATGCTGCAGTTCGTCGCCCAGTACGACCCGGACGCGATCGACCGGCATTTTGCCTCTGTCAAGGCGTTTTTCGCACTCGCCGACTTCCGCAGCCTGCTAACCGTCTTCTTCCGGCGCCATCAGCTGCTCGCCAAGCTGATCCACTGGCCCACGCTTGACGCGCGCCGCATCGAAACGGTTCTGCTGCTGGCCATTGCGTTGTGCGGCGCCGCATACTCGCACTCGAGCGAGACCCCGAACCCGACCGATGCCACCCTCCTGGCGGCAACGGCGACCATCCAGCCGCTTGCCGAAGCCTTCATCTTCCGCCGACTTCAAGAGGTCGACAAGAGCGTCGATGCTGGCACCAGTCGTTGCCACTCTGGTCGAGCTGCTGCCGCCGCCGCCGCCGACGAAAACACCGCGGTCGAGGTGTGCCAGGCCGCCTACCTCATCGTCATCCTCCAGACAAGTGTCAGCGACACGGACAATGCCACCCGCCGCCGTGCTCTGAACCAGCGCCAGCCGGCCCTCGTCGACGCCCTCCGCCGCATGGGCATGATGGAGAGGCGCCGTCCGAGCCTGCCGCGCCCGACGCACACCTCGACAGCGGCGGCGGCAGCGGCATGGGCCACCTTTGTGCACGACGAGGCGTGCACCCGCCTCGCCTTCTGGGCCATGTTCACCGACGGCCTGCTGGCCCTCTTCTGCAACCGCGCACCCACCCTCGCCATCACCGAAATGGTCGGCGACCTGCCCTACCGGGCCGAGCTCTGGGATGCGCCCGACGCAGAGGCATTTGCGAGGCTGGTGGCCTGTGACACGGAGCCGACACTCACCCCCTTGTCGTTACAGGCCATCGTAGCCACGCTTTTGGCTGATGACAGTCGACCGAAGAACGGCACCTCCGCCTCCGCCTCCGCCTCCGCCTCCCTCACCCACCTCACCCACCTCACCCACCTCAGCGTCTTCGACCTCTACTCCGTCGTCGGCGCCCTGCAGCTGCCCGTCTTCCACTACCGCGCACAGGCCCTGCCGCCCAGCACCGCCGCCGTCCTCCTGCGGGCCCTCGACCGCTGGGACCGCCTGTGGCAGGCCGCCCGCGACCGCATCCCCGCGGACCAGCAGCGCTGGCTCGGCATGGCTCGCCACGCGCCCGAGTTTGCGCGCATTGCGCGGCGGATTGTGGAGGTGACGCGACGGGTGTCCGAAGCGGCGGCGGCCGGCACGCACGCTGACACTACACTCGCCGACGTCCATCGTTCGAGATACATACAGTGCCGGCCCGAGTTCGATTTGGCCGTGTTTTATCAGTTCATCCTCGAGCACGGCATGCGGTGAAGCGTTGGGCGGCGACGGTGTTGTGTAGTAGTCTGTTGACGTCCATTCTGCTGTGCAGTGTTCTGTTTGTCAACAGAACCAGGAATGGCAAACGACATGTTGATGCTGTCCGCATGGCTCAATTGGCCAGTTTCCGTTTTAGGACGTTTCGGACTTTGCATGTCGTGCCTGCGTCGCCACGCCCTTTTCATGACAGGAAGGCACGATTGACAGAGATCGAACATTCTCTGGTCGGGATAACCCAACTAGGCAGGCGGAACCGAACCACGCCCATAAATGTGGAAACAACACCGATCAGGGGCCACCACTGCCCTACAGAAGTGTCAGACCACGCTATTTGGCTTTGACACCGCCGTAATGAGTCACTCTAAATAGTCTCCGCTCGCTGTAACATAAAGAATCTCAAACGTCTTTTATCAGGTTTCCATCAACAGTCAACAACGTAGTGCCTTCAATGAAGTCAGGGACATAAAAAACTGCCAATTTCTTATATCACTTCATTTCATTGCGTCTCAGGCTGCACGGCATTATTCATCTCGTGTCTGCACTCAATTGCACATCCTGTAGCGGCCACTTCAAACAGCTTCTCCATTCTTCATAACCCACTATAATAGCCGCCCATACAGGACCAGCGCCGCTGACTTGGCGGACTTCCGTGCCCGTGCCCGTACCGAGTGATGCCAAAGGCACCGCCGACAATACGGCCGCCGCCGCCCCGTCTGAACAACACTTCCTCTGCTCGTCCGACTCGGCCCTCGTCCAGCTCGACGCCCTTCACGAGGCCATGTCGTCCGACCTGCTCTGGTGGACTCAGCCACTGTCGCGGCCCCAGCTCGTCGCCATGGTCTCCAACAGCCTGTGCCTCGGCTTGTACACCACAGACTCTGCCGACGGCCCGCCCCAGTCCATGGTCGGCTTCGGCCGCCTCGTCACCGACCGCGTCACCTTTGCCTACCTCACCGACGTCTACGTCCTGCCCGCCTACCAGCGCCGCGGCCTCGGCGCCTGGATGATGCGCTGCCTGCGGGAGCTCTGCCAGGGCAGCGGGCCGGACCGCGAGGGCAGTGTCCCCGCCACGGGCGGGTGGCCGGACCTGCGCAACCTGTGGCTCGTGGCCAGCTCCGAGTCGGCGGCGCGCATGTACATGGGCGCGCTGGGCGCCGAAGAGGCCGCGCGGTACCGGCCGCAGCCCGGTGTGCCGGGGAGCGGCATGCTGCTGGTCGAGATGCCGGGCCCGGCGAACGCGATCCGGAACCACGCGAAGCGAAATAAGGGGGGCAAGGTAGAAACGGGCACGTTGACGGCAAAGGCGGAATAGACGGGTGGGCCAGGGAAGTTTCAAAACGTCAACAGTGGTGTGAATAGATCGAGTTTGCGTCAGCGTTGTTCCTCCGTATATCAGTCATCTTGTCGGCAAGGTCGTGCTAGACTGTCGTCTTGCCGTAGGCGCCGCCAGCGGCCTTGCGCATCTCGAGCGCCCGCTTGTAGGGCGGCGCCGTCGGCGGCTGCACGGGATCCAGAGACACATAGTCGTCCGGCAGCTTGTACGAGGCGTCCGAGTCGAACGCGAACAAATCCCCACAGGCCACAAACGGCGCGATCCAGCGAGAGCCGAGCGACGGCGCCGCCTTGGCCGCGTCCGACGGCCGCAGATCGTCCAGCGTCACCTCGACAATGTGGTCGCCCGCGCCCACGTTTGCCGCAGACGACGACACCGCCGTGTCCGTGCCGTCCGCTGGCAGACCCGGGACCGTGGCGCCCACGCCCAGTGGCCGCTCCAGACTGGCCTGGAAGGCGGCGGGCGGCCGGAAGTCCAGGCACACAATAAACGCCTCCACGCTGCTCGCCCGCGACGACCGCGGCTTGGCCACGACGACCCGCGTGAAAAACAGCTTGAGCTGCGCAAACAGCAGGTCCACGTTGCGCCCGCGGAAAATCTTGGCCACAAACTTGCCGCCCGGCTTCAACACACACAGCGCCAGATTCAGCGCCGCAAACAGCAGCTGCGACTGCACGTACATGTCGAGGTCGTGCAGGCCCGTGACGTCCGGCGCGCCGTCGCTCAGCACCAGGTCGACCGGGTTGCTTGCGTTCGTGTCGGAGGGCGCGGACTCGGGATCCAGCGCCTGGAGAAGCAGCGGAACCGTCGCCGGGTGCGTAATGTCGGCGCGCAGCGTCACGATGCCGGGCAGCGGGCTGATGGGTTGCAGGTCAATGGCCACAATCTTGACGTCGCTGCGCACGGTCCGAGGCGCCACAGGCTCGTTCTGTGCGGTGGCCGCGGCCGGCTGGCCCCCCACGCGGAGCATCTGCTGCCGGACGAGCGCCTCCTGGTTCTGCCACGCCGTGCGCCCAAACGACTCGCCCTTGATCAGCACGCGGGACAGCACCTGCGACCAACTGCCGGGCGCGGCACACAAGTCAACCACGCGGGTCACGCCGGAGAACAGATCAAACTCTGGGCCGTCAGCATATGTCGCCTATGGTATCGTTTCTACCGTTGTGACATCTGCCACTCACGTTCGTCGAGCTGCAGCAACTTAAAGGCACTCCGCGCGCGCCAGCCCTGCTCCTTGGCCAGACGGTAGTAGGCATCGCGCTTGTCCTTGGACGATTTGCCCATCGTGTTGTTGTGGGGGTATGTGAACTGTTGTGTTTTGGTAGAGCCCGTGGGTGCGTCGCTCCCGTCAGCGTCTACGGCAGAAAATTAGGTGCCATTTTCACTGCTCAGTTGCACGTGACAGAACAGAACAAGAAGCAAAAGCAACACTGACAACCCTCTGGCCTAACCAAGTCCAGGACATATTGTTCTCTTCCATTATGGATATGAATTACATTTTATTAAAATTTATTTACCGGACTCTTGATCCCATTGACGGCGAAACCGGCGTCCTGGAGAGAAGATTGACATTTTTCTTCTGGGCGCTGGCTGATAAGAATGACTATATACACCGTTACGAACAGTATTGCTATGTGCCTGAAATACAGTGCACATAGAATCACTGATAGCGATAACGATAAGGCTTTTTTGGCGGGCAGAAATAATTTGGCAGAAAAAAGATCATGACTTTAGAGGGTCACATACCGCCCAACGCCCACTTGCTGCCAGTCACAGCAGCTTTCTCTACGTTCCCCGACGACTCTCTCCCTCGACGTCCTCCTCCTCCCCACTATGCAGATTAAGCGCAAGAACGGTAACCCGGCAGGTGGACCTGGCGCTGAGGCGAAGAAGCGTCGCAAGGCCAATGGCGGCGCCAAAGTCATCGTCGGAGCTGCGCCTGCACCTGCGCCGGCGGCCAAACGACGCGTCGTCTCGATCAACGACCAGGCCTGGAAACCTGTCGAGGCACCACCCGTCGACGGGTCCGACGGCTTTGGCTTCGATGGCTTCATGGGCATCGAAGAGCTGACGGGTTTTGACGTTGTGCGCAGTGGGAATGGGCTCCAGTTCGTGACGACGGACCCGTACGACAGCGACCAGCAGGCGAATGCCATAGCCGACGAAGAGTTTGAGGGCTTTGATGACGATGTGGCTGTCGGGCACGACGCAGAGACTTTGGAAACAGGTGACAAGGCGCAGGAACAGAAGCCAAAAGACAAGAAAAAGGACAGCAAGGACACCAAACAAAAGACCAAGAAGGAAACAAAAGCAGACGCAAAATCAGACGCCAAAGACAAGAACAAGACAAAGGAGAAACAAAAAAACGAAAAGAAGGCAGCAGCAGCAGAGCCTGTCCCTGCAGGAGCCGACGACGAGCTGAGCAAAAGCGCCGGGTTTGCGTCGCTGGCCGATGTGGACATGGACGCCCTCGAGGACGACGCCGACGTGGCCGCCTGGGTGCCGCTCAACCTGTCGCCGCCCATCCTGTCCTGTCTGGCCCGGCTCAAGTTCACCACGCCCACGGACATCCAGGCCGCCGCCATCCCCGAGATTTTGGCCGGCCACGACGTCATCGGCAAAGCCTCGACTGGTTCCGGTAAAACACTCGCGTTTTCCATTCCCATTGTGCAGCGGTGGATCGCCCGCAACAACAGCCGCAATGCCGCAAAAAAGAACAAGACGACGAAGAACGCAGAGGGCCCAGACGGCAAGAAGATGGCTCCGCTGGCGCTGATCTTGACGCCCACGCGCGAACTGGCACACCAGATCTACAAGCACATCAAGGAGCTGTGTGGTGCTCTCCCCACCAGCCCGTACGTCTGCCCCGTGACTGGTGGCATGTCCGTGCAGAAGCAGCAGCGCGAGCTCGAGCGGGCCGACATCGTCGTGGCGACACCGGGCCGTCTGTGGGACGTTCTGAACCTGGGCCCCGAGTTCCTGGCGGCCTTCCAGGCCATCTCGTTCCTGGTCATTGACGAGGCGGACCGGCTGCTGGCGGACGGCCACTTCAAGGAGGCCAAGGAGATTGTCGACGCGCTCGAGCGGCACGACACGCAGCCAGACGGCTACGAGGACGAGCAAGGAAGCAGCGAGGACGACGGCGACGAAGCGTCCGGCTCCACGAGGCGGCCACGACAGACGCTCGTTTTCTCGGCCACCTTCAACAAGGCCCTGCAGCAGAAACTGGCTGGCAAGAGCCGGTTCGACCTGATGGACGAGAGCCAGTCGATGGAGCACCTCCTCAAACAGCTCAACTTCCGCGAGGACGTGCCCAAGTTCATCGACGTCAACCCCGTGTCGCAGATGGCCGGGCGTCTGCGCGAGCGCCTGCTGCAGTGCGACGCCATGGAGAAGGACTTGTACCTCTATGCGCTGCTGCTCCTCCTCGGCAAAAAGCGCACCATCATCTTCACCAACTCCATCGACGCCGTGCGCCGCGTCACCCCCTTGCTGCAGAAGCTCGAGCTGCCGGCCGTCGCCCTGCACTCGACCATGGCCCAGCAGGCGCGTCTGCGCGCGCTCGAGCGCTTCACGGCCTCGACCCACGCCCGCGGCTCCATCCTGGTGGCCACGGACGTGGCCGCGCGCGGTCTCGACATCCCCGGCGTCGACGCCGTGATCCACTACAACGTGCCCCGGACGGCCGACTTTTACGTGCACCGCTCCGGCCGCACGGCCCGCGCCAACACGGCCGGCATCAGCATCCTCATGTGCGGGCCCAAGGAGGTCACGCCCACGCAGCGCCTCGTCGCCAAGATCCACGCCCGCGATGCGGCAAAGAGCGAGACCACTGGCAACAAGAGTGCCACGTCCAAAAAGACGGCGTCCTTCATCCGCAGCGTCGACATTGACCGCCGCATCGTGGCCCAGCTGCGCGACCGCATCGCCGTCGCCAAGACGCTCGCCGACTCCATGCTCGCCAAGGAGATGCAGAACAAGGACGACAAGGCCCTGCAGGAGCTCGCCGACGGCCTCGACCTGGACTACGACGAGGTCTTTGAGCGCACCAGCGCCGGGCCCAAGAAGTGGCGCAGCTCCAGCCGCAAGGACGACCTCGACGCCCAGATCCTCTCCAAGGCCGCCGTCAAGGCCGGCGCCCGCGAGCTCAAGATGCTCCTGGCCCAGCCCATCAACATGGGCGTCAGCGAGCGCTACCTGGCCGCTGGCGGTGTCAACATGCGCGAGCTGATGCGCAACGGGCCCGGCGATTTCCTAGGGCATGTCGACTACCTCGGCCTGGACGACGATGAAGACGAAGACAAGTAGTGCGGCTGGGGAAGGGGGGAAGGGGTTGTATTTCTGGTCATGGTACATTCATCGAGCGGTTCAACTTTGTACAAATATGGTAGTTATCAACTTCTGGCCAGCATGCAGGCAAGTTGCCTTCTGTGATATATTTTTTGCGAGTTCAAAATATGCATTGTGTTCGGTTCGGCCATATCAAACCAGCTCGTTGTGAGTTTCTTGAAATATATTAATGTTTATTCTGTTCTCTTCCTCCAGAAAATGAAAAGAACAAAAAATGGCAACATTCCAGGACATGTTCCTTTCTTTATATTTTAACCAACGGATAAACCTGTTACTTCCCATCGTGGAAGTACGAAAGTCATCTCAAACAACCGCAACCAAAGTCCATTAAATGTCCCATCCGTCTAAGGAGATGGCTATAGCAGGATGCCGTGGAAGCTCTCGAATTTTTAAACAAAATAACAGAGAACAGCAATGAGAAACGGAGTTGGAATATTAAGACAATGTGCGGGAAGACGTGAATCATCACCCTGTTTGAATCAAGAAGGTGCCTTGGGTGTCGTTTCCACCGTCTCGTTCTTTCCCGTTTGGACGATGCTGGTCCACTCGCTCCTTCCTTCACTGAAGTCCCAAAAAGGAGGCGCTGACGACATCGCCGCTGCATTTTGATAAATTCCTTCCACTGGGAATTTTCAAAGCTCAAAATCTCTTCTTTGCTCTTCACACAATTGGAAGCTCGCACCTCCCTACCTCCTATCATCCTATAACTACAATGTATCTGCTCCGATAACACCTACCCGACGTCTCTGGCCTATGTATCCTGTGCACCATGATCTCACCTCCGTTTGCCGTCCTGTCCGGGTGGACTCGGATGGTTCGTCTGCATCATTTCTTGATGGCCATTCAAGTTGCTATCTCGGCCACCACTGGTTTCATCCTCTTCGGACCTCCTTTTCTTCACTTTGTCTGCGGTCATCATCACGAGCAGCATCTCATTCACCTCCTCCACGTTGTCCTTTCCATTCTTAGCCCCTTCCGTGGCTTCTCACTATGGCCGGTGGCTTTTGTGGCCAACTATGCCTACCTCCTCGGATACCTCTTCTCTCTCGGGGATCCCTTCGGCACTGGCAACGTCGTTGCCTCCGCCGGACTTGGCAAGTACTCCGATGTCACCAGTCTCAGCGCAAAGCAGGCCGCCCGGGTGGTCGTCGCTATGGCGTTCAACAGTGGACGGGCCCAGAAACTGATTTGGCCTCCGCGAGACCCATTCGGGGCGGACTCGATGCTGATGGCGGCCCTGCAAGACAACGAGTTTGGGTCAGCCCTCCTGCATAGAGTCTACCCGGTGGCTATGGTAGTCATCGTCTTCCCGGCGCTGCTTAATATGTTCTATACGACAACGCGGCAGTGTGCTCGTCGCCTGGCACTCCAGAGACTGTGCTGTATCTTCCGCCCACATGTGGCTGTTCCCACTACCAGTGCCTCTGTCGCCGTCGTCGCTGCCGTCGATACGACAGTAAACTCAAAAGCTTCAGTCAGCCCGGGAACAGCCTCACAGCCCGAAAATTCGCCGAATGAATCAGACCCGAATCCATCACATGGTACAGTGCAGACACATCACCACGAAGACCACAGCATCCATGACGACCATGAGGACCACCAAGCACGACTAGAGTCCCAATCTCCGCTCCGTGTCTTTGGGACAATCCTATTCAAGCTTCTCCGGGTTGTGTCTGGCACACTGGCTGAAGGTGCTGTGGAAACCCTCGCACCATTCGTTTTTGGCGCCATCGTGATCGTCACATTGGCCATGGCCATGGTGCTCTTTGCCGTCGGTCACGTAGGCGTTGACTCTCTCGTTCAGTCGGGTGTCTTTGGTCTCACTAAGGATGCCGTCGACACACTGCTTGGACTCATCAAGATGCAGTGGCGTTTCTTGCGCCAGTTGCGGTGGTCGTGGTGGCTTGAAACGGCGGCACGGTACGAGCACCGGTATGAGAGCACGCCCCAGAATCACGTTCACGACAGCGATGATGCCCATGGCCATACCCATGTCAACAACCACACTACTCACGATCATGGCCACCATGTGTGCTTGGACACAAATTGTCCGTTCCACATTTATGGCCACAGCACACACAGTGCTGCGGATAGCAATGTGGAGCAAGACCATGCCGCCGACGGCGAGTTTGTGGCCGCCGAGCAGCCGAATGAGTCCGGCCGAGGTAATAAAAAGCGCCGCCATCGTCATATCTGTCGTCACTTCCACCGCCACTGTCACCACCATCACCATCATTATCATGGCGTAACACAGCTGCAGGAGGATCATCAAGCACACGACCAAACACACGACCAGACACTGCACCAAACGCATCATCAAGCTCACAGCAACGGCCAAAACATTCATGGATCACACATCGTCTTGGAAAGCCGCCGTGATTGGCTCCGCTGGTTCTTTGGCCGGCCTCACCGCACGACAGCGAGCGACTTCACCTGGCCGGCACCAACTATGGCAACTGCAGCAGCCGAGGTGGCCGAAGGCTTCTTCGGGCATCCGCTTGCGGGCATGGACGGATCTCATAGCGATGTCTGGGGAATGCTTGACCACCAGTCTCGCGAGGAACACGGGAGCTACGCGGACCGGGACCCGCGTCACGTCTCATCCCAATATCACCAACAGAGCACCCAGCCGGATCTCTGGGCAGGCGACCTTGATGATTCTCTAGCGGCTGCCGCGATTCGGCATGCACGTGCATTTTACAGTCAGGGGCCCGACGACATTCCTGGTGAAACTGATGGTATCCCCGGGGTGAATCCTGTCAATGGTTTCGACGTTCTTCATGTCGATGCCAACGATTCTGCTGCTCGCAATCCTTTCGTTCGCGACGAAGACGCCGGTGAGTACAATGCTGGTGCAGTCGCCCGTGAGCATGCTGATGGCAATCGTGTCGATGGAAATGATTCTGATGGCAACAATGTCGATGGCAATGGCCTTGGTGGTTATCATCCTGGGGATTTCTTCGCAGATAATGGCAACACCTCTGACGACGGAGACCTGTTCGGCAGGACCGGGCCGGACACGATGCAGTGGAATGAAGAGGGTGACTTCGGATCGGAAACATGGGGTTGACGGAGGGCATGCAACGTGCAAGAGTCTGTAGCGCAGGGTGCAGCCGCGCTCTTCTGACTGAGGGACATCCTTTTTTTTTTGGACTCTTTTGACTCTTTTGACCCTTTTGACTTTTTTCTTCTTTCCGTTTGAGCGGATCGAGGGTTTTTGACCTATTTGACGCCGCTTTCTTTGGTGGCTCGGCATGCCATTTTTCTTACATTGGCCATGAATAGATGTCTTTTTTTTTTTCTTTCACTTATTTGGTTGCCTTCTTGTCCCTTGCCTCGTCTTTTGTATACGAAATACGGTGAACGAGCTCATCCTTTCTCCAGTGCGGCTCAACATAACGGTTATTCGCATTGGGTTCCAAGCCACACCCTGGTCTCATTTCCCACAACCACACCAAGGCTGATAACTTCTTGGCTAGCGGGCTTGGCCACGACGCCAACGCATCAACAGACATAACTGGCCAGACCAAGACAGGAAAAAAAAGACGCAGAGCGTCCGGGACGAGTGCAGAATAGGGAAAAGTCAGGGAAAGGGAACGCCTTTTGAACGCCACAGGGGAACAAACGAATCAAAACCAAAGCTACGTCTTGTTCTTAAACGCCTTCTTTGCGCGATCACTGGCTACGTCGTACAGTTAGCAGAAAGAATTTCCCTGTATGCGGTGCAAGATACTTGCACCCAAGCATAGTACCACGCCCCGTTTCCAGAGAAATAAACATCTCACGACGACGCTTCTACCGAAGAACGCACAGCCTCCTAACGTGGAGTAGCAACGACGGATGCAACATCAAGCTGGTAGGCCCATTATCTAGCCAATGAACGAGTGGCAAGAACGGGGCCATGGAGTCGTTGGAGAAAAGAGGTTGTCCGACAAATGCTCTTTTCGCTCTCCATGCCAGTTTACGTCTGACATTCTGGCCATTCCCTTTCGTAAACCTAATACGGTGGAGAACACAGCAAAACGTCAGACGTCGCGCAAGCCGAGTTCACTGAGAACGCAAGAAAACCTACGGAGAAGTCAGTGCACAAAGAAGTACAATACACCATTCGAGGCACCTGCCACAACGCCAGGCAATCCACTCCCGAATCTTCCTGTCAAAAGCATCTGGTGGCCGCCAGCCGTCCGAGTTGCCGATCGCTACTCGACACAGGCCAGCTATGCTTCTGGGAACTGCGCCCATGCGACCCCACAGCGGGCTTAGCTATTGTTGAAGAGAAGCAACTGCTCCGTAAGATGGCGGAAGGTTCCCAGATGCCCACAATGCTTCGATTCACGATCCATCTGAAGCCACCATCTGCAAGCCTCTTTGATCCGACGTCTCCTCAGACTCGTCACCGCACAACAGACGACCTGCGACCTTCGAAGCATTCAGGACCTTTCCATTTCCCCCGCCATGTCATCCGCTCATGAGCCGCTGCTTGCCATGGGAAGCCATTGCGTGGTCTCCCTTACGCTTGCCCTTCTTCTGTACTAGTCTTGGGGGTGTCTTGCGTCTTGGCAGGTTGATGGTGTCTTGGACCAGCGCGTCGTCACGCTCAGAGACGTTCACCGGACAGCTTCCAACGCCCATAGTTCGTGGGTTGTGGGAGAAACACAACCGTGCAAGGGTCCTCAACAACCCCTGCCAGCTGAAAGAAAGGGAGGGGATGCATCACCTCCATCTCATGCAACGCCCCCAATCAATTGTCGCAGTGGAGCGCTTACCGTCTGAACCCAGAACAAGAGACGCGCAGAAAAGGAGAGTGCGACCACCATCGTGTCGGTGCGAGGCAGATGCGAGTGCTCTGTGCCCCATATGCCGTATTCCGTAAAATGAGGCGAGCCAGATGGAAACAGATGCCCCCGGAAAACGGTACCAGTGGTGTCTCTTTTTCTGCGCATTTTCAATTCTTTTTGTCCCCTCTCTGCCAGGCCCTACATGACTTGCAGAGCTTCAGACTTGCCTGCCCGAACCCTTTCTCACATGCGACCCCTTTGTATTGCTAACAAGTCTCTTTTCTCTTTTGCGGCTCTTTGGCTGAGTGGGACACGAACTCGACTGGTTTCGCGCGCAGCCACTTGGACCCTCTGACTTTGATTTCCTCCCCTTCTCTCTTTTTTTCGTCTTTTTCTCAGCCCTGTTTTTCTGTTAGTCTGTTTTGTCTACTTCATACTCTGTATTGTCAACTGCTTTTGTGTCTCGTCTTGAAGCAGGTAGTCCTTCGTAGGCGTCAACAGCGGGAGAGACCTGATTGTTTGCGACCGCCTCATCGTCACCGTCCAGTCACAGTTTGTCGTCGCCGCTCGGTCACACCATCGTCTGTCCTCACCGTCGAGCGCCCTTGTTGTTCCGGTCCGGTGTTTCGCCGCTCGACTACGTGCGTGTGGTACTCTACTGTCGAGTGCGCGCCTCTGTTGTCTTGTCCCATCTCTTCATTATCAGCAACAAACACGGTCTTCACCATGCGCTCGGGAAGATCACGCGCCCTCGCGTGGCTGCCCCTAATGGGCGCGCTGGCGCCGGTCGTCGCAACCGACGTTGTCTACGTCACGGATCTTGACATCTACACGTTGCTGGTGAGTTGCAACCGCAAAGAAGCCTGCGGGTGTCAAAGATGCCTGCGGATGTTGGCGACACAAGGATATGGCCATGTGCTCTGCATATGACAATACTGACAATCCCTCGCCCTCCGTCTCCAGGCACCATGCGCCAAGTCGGCCCTCAGCTACAACGTCATGACCATGACCTACGAAAACTGCCCCGAGGCCGTCACGGCGCTGCAGTCCTGCGTCTGCTCCAAGGGCAACCTCTTCGCGGCCGTGTCGTCGTCCATCTCCAAGTCCGTCAGCTACAGCTGCGGCTCCACAGCCAGCTCCGACCAGCAATCGGCCTCGCTCGTGTTTAGCCACTACTGCAACCAGGCCGGGACCGCCTCCTTTGCGACGCCGGCCACGCCCGTCGGCCAGTATATCACAGACATCCCCGAAATGTCCTACTTGGCGCCCTGTGCCTCCAGCCAAGTCTCCTACGCCATCATGGGGATGACGTACTCGCTGTGCCCGCGCGACGCCGCCAACCTGGCGACGTGCGTGTGCCAGAAGAACCAGAACTCGCTGGTCGTCAGCCAGACGATCAACACCATGGTCGGCTACGACTGCTCGTCGCACACGGCAGACATCCAGTCGGCGCAGGCCTTTTTTGCTGCGTACTGCAACCTGAACTCGGGCACGTCGTCGTTCCCCACGGCATCCAACCCGCCCGGTGATAGTGCGTTGCCCCCCTTCCCCTCCTCCCTCAGAATGTTGCGGCTCACGGTCGTCACGAGGTCTCCTACTGACAACTCCAGTGACATACTACATTAACGATATGCCGCAGTTCAATTCGCTTGCCAGGTGTGCCAAGGACGGTCTGTCCTCGGCCGTGTTTACTGTACGTGACTGTCGCGCGTATTGATACCATGTTCTGCTGCGTTGATGGGTAGAGTAGCCGACGACATGCTAACTTCCCAGAACACATATGATCTCTGCCCGACCGGTCCGCAGCTGCTAGCATCATGTGCATGCCTCAAACCGAGCATGTCCAGTATGATATCGAGCTACATCTCATCCAATATTCAATACGAATGTTCACAGGGCGGTAACGATGACATTTCGTCGGCCCTGGCTGTGAGTGTCCCTCGATGCGTGCGCCATCCGAGGTACAACGGCAATACTGACCATGTTAGATCTTCAACACGTACTGCAGCGCCGCCAACAACAAGCTGGTCGTGACCGGCGTCACAGCGTCTGTGGCACAATCTGCGCCTTTTGGCCTCGGCGGCAGCGGTGGTGGCAGTGGCGCCACCGACACAGGCACCGGCAACAAGGCCACAACCACACGCGGCACGAACAAGGCAACGGGAACGGGCACGTCTGGTGGTTCTGGTGGGAGCGGAAGCAGCGGCGACAGCAGCGACCAACCCGACGGAACGGGACACAAGTCCAACGCCGGCGTTATTGCCGGTGCCGTTGTCGGTGTCGTGGCAGGCCTGGGCCTGATGGCTGCGGCGGCGTTCTTTGTCTGGCGCCATGCACGCAAGAACAACCGCCCGAGCGGTAGCAACGAGTTCCAGCAGCTCAACAACCTGGGCCACGGCGCCAACAACCAGAGCATCAGCACGAACCATGGCGGTCCGCCGGGCGGTCCGGGCGGCCCTGGTGGGCCTGGCGGACTTGGTGGTCCTGGCGAACTGGGCGGCACGGCCGTTGGTGATGGCGCGGCCATGCTCTCGGCCGAGAACGCGTACGGCCCGTACGGTGCCAAACCGCCACTGCCGTCGCCGAGCCCCAGCCTGAGCGTCAGCAAGTACCAGAATGCCACCGCCGCCGCCTCCACCGTCAGCCCGCAGTCGCCGCCGCCCAACAGCACCTCGCCCGCGTCGGCGCACCTCCAGGGCGGCGCCATTTACGGCTACCCCAGCCCCCAGGCCGAGCTGCCCGGACAGCAAACGTACTCGCCCAATGCGCCCAGCTACACCGAGCTGCATGGCGGCGGCCAGCACCCGCCGTCGGCGGAGCTGTATGGCGGCCAAGTCTACAACGGACAGGCGTACGGTGCGCCGCCACAGGGCCAGCCCATCTACCAGGCCGACTCGACGCCGGTGGAGTCAACGCACGTGGCAACACCGTCACCGGGCGGCTTGACGTACCAGTCGGGGCCGGTGGCTGCGTCGTACACGGAGCTGGACAGCAGCAGCAGTCCTCACGCGAGGTAGTCGTGGGGGAAGGGGGGGAGGGGGGTGGGGGAAGCCGATACGGGACGGGGTACAATGCTCGTCATCCTCACAAACCTGCAGCACAATTCGCTTGCTGCCTAATATTTAGATGATGAGCTTCTGTGATCTGGGCTTGGCTCGTTTTCGACTTGTCACACGACTTGTCGGGTGCCTTTTCGTTTCCTTGTTTATTTTTATATCCTACTACATGCTTTTGGGGTGTTTCAAGTCTGACAGCACGCATAGCGACAATTGGAAAGCACTTGATTTTTGCTACCATTGACCGGAACGAATGCCTTGCCCATCAAACAGAACGGCAAGGAACGTTGTTGCACTGACGTCTACAAGTGCCAGATACAGATCCGACAACTTGCTGGCACCTTTCTCTCCTCTTCTCGCGCCCCCTTCTACACCGCAGACGGCGTAGAATCTTGCCGCTCGGGCATTTCGGGATATATTCGACAGCGTCGACGCCGTACTTCGGGAACTCAGCAATAAGGATGGAGTCGGGAGGATCTATGGCATCAGCATACGGCACGAGCATGCCAACACCGACATACCAACGCACAACATGGGGCGCCGAGGACGATCATTCAAACACATTGTGGCGAGAACGGAGGAAAGAGGGGTTATGTTAGTCATTTAATGGGGTTTGAAGATTGTGGACTGGAGCCCAGAGACACATTGGCCAAGTAACGGGACCGCGTCGGGCCGGTCCTTCACACCGCCAGTGTACATCGTACCCGCTCATCCCTTGTTGGGCACCTATTATTTCAGAGCGAAGTGCCCCAAGCCGGTTACCGCCGGTACGCACGTACAGCTCCATCTTGACTACCTCAACGTGCTCCTCAACGGCTCTATTATTTCTCGTAGTTGGGAGCAATGGTCTGAGACTCGGCGGAATGGTTTCCTGGCTTCAAGACGACTTGACGGGTAATGTGACCAACGGTCCAATCATTAGAGAGATTTTGGAGCCATTTTGCACCGCCACAGAAGCCACAGAAAAGTAAGTCTTGCCCCTGTATGAAAATACGGTCAGTCAACCGCAATCATTCTGAGTTCTGAGACGCCTGCAACCAGACGCACCGCAGTATTGACGATGGACAGGCCTCGTGCTGGGACATCTGCAGCACAATTGACAAAATGGCCAACACGTCTAGGTCGGATGAATCTCACACGCCCTGGTTCTGCATCGCGCAGGATCGTTGTCGGCTGTGCCAATTCTGCCTGCCTGATAACGAGCCCGTCATAGCCAGTGAGTTTGGAGCCATCTGGACGCCGATTTGACCGCGAGATGTCTGCATCCTCGCGCCTGTTGCTTGGTCTGCACTGACACGTCTCTCTTCTGACGCAGAGGTCGGGCGGATTGCAATTTCGCGTGCCTTTCCGTTCCGGCGAGGGGGCCGATTTCATGACAATTCGAGTGGCGTCCAGCTGCACATGTGCTGCCGGAGGGGGTGCACATTCGGCGATAGTGTCACCTTCTGCATGCATCCCACCTGCTACAGCTTTCGACTGTCCCCCATCTCGGCAGAGTTTCTCGCGTCCACCGAATACCGGTTCTCGTCGCCCATGGAGGATCGGCGGCGGGAACAATACCTTCAGAAGGGCCTGGCGCGCCGGCTGCCCCACGCGAGCAGCTGGCCACGGGAACTACCGCTTGAGCTGTGGACGATGATCGCTGGGTTCCTGGTACGGGAATGCGCCCTCGTGAGTCTCCAGGAGCACGTTCTCAAATGCCAAAACCGGCAAAGACGTCAAGCTCTGGATTTGGCAAGGCCGGTGTACGCATCGTTTGTCTCGGTCGAGGGACGCTGCTACGTGCAATGTCTGCAAAATAACGGCCCCGAGGCCCATGGCGCAGAATCCGGCGAAGAGAAACTCGACAATCCAAAAAACGCGGCAGCGAAGAGGATGCACCTGCTGTTTCCAGGACGCGCTGTGGCCAAGCAGTCGAGAGTGCATCTTCTCGTTGCCGCCGATCATCTTGGTGTCCGCCGGGTACTCTTCATCCCAGGGGGCCAGAAACTGGCAAAGTGGTGCCGTCGCCAGCTGCATGTATCGGGACTCGGGTGGAAGCACTTTCCGGCGGACGTGCTGGCGTCCTCGGACAGTGGGTCGGCTCTTGTGGTCGAAAACGATGTAAGTGTCCTTCTGTTGCCCAGCTGGAATCTCGGACAAAGGAATGGACTCTGTGTCCAGCTGTGATTCAGCGGTCACGCTAGGGACGACGGTGTTCGTTGTCCGGCTCTATACTCATAACGAACAACGACATGGCAGGTTCTCAAGGTACGAGACATCCGCACGAAAAGCGCAGAGCCTTTCATGACCTGTATCACCTGGCCGTTGCCGCTACCGTCCCCTCCAGAGGTGATCGACCTTGTGGCGCTGAGCCAGCGGCCCGTTTCGGAGCCCCTTCAAATGCGCAGTGTCGACCTAAACGCCCCGGGCACTCTGGGGTACTCCGTTGCTTTCGATATAGCGTCCGTTGTATCCATCGTCTCACACAAACCAAATGAGGCAGCCAACACACACGTGTATGCGGACGTTCATCCAGGCTGCCTCTGGATGTACATGCCGATGGACGAAGGAGAATATGTCACCGACGTCTACAGGCGCCTGGCGTACATTGTGCAACAACCACGCATTGGACTCGTGGTAAGGCGACTGTTCTCGTGCCTGTTCACGATCTGGATGTGGCTGACGTTGTGGGGTAGCTGTCGACGAACCGCGGACAGACGAAGGTGTTTGCCGACTATGCGCGCGGCAGCTGGAGCGTGGACCGTCTGGCCGCCTTGTCCGGAGCACCCTGTCGCATGTACTTCAACCAGGCCGACGCGCAGCGCGGAATAAACAATGCTAGGGTGGTCGCTTTCGAGGTCGCGGCAGCCGACCGCACGGTGTCTTCGCGTAGAGATGCACATAAAAGCCCTCATGTTCCCATACCGGCCTCGCCCTGCCCTCGAACGGCAAGCACCGAATTTTGGCACCACTCATCCTGCTCGTTAGAAAATGTGGTGGCCCTCCAGCCCTGCATCGAGGCGACAGAACAGCATCAGCCTGTCGTTGGCATTCTGGTCTCGTATGCAGACGGCCACCAGGAGTGTGTTGGCCAGTGGCGATTTGATCGGGCGTCAGCGCGCCTTACCACCGGCGGGACTGAGGCGCTGTACCTTTGTCACCGGCGAACACGGTATGGGGCCAGTGCGCGCCATAGATACATTGCCACGGTTGCAGCCCAAAGAACGGCGCACCCCATGTCTGGGGCAGCCGACGGTGAATGGATTGCAGTCGACCGGACAGGGACGTTGGAGTGGTGGTTTTCGCATCACGAAAACTGGTTGTACCACAATGGCGTGCGGATTTGACGCAATGAGACGTTCGAAACAGATGCGTGTCTGCCTCTTGCGTGCGACGATCACGTACAGACGGATACATTTGCTATGCAGGCTGCCAGCCGGCCGACTTTGTGTGCCCAACCTTGTTTGCCCGGCTTTTTTTTCTTTTTTTCTTTTTTTTCTTTTTTTGGATGCTGCCGCACAACGGCAGAAAACCAAAACCCCCGTACTGCAGTACACTGCAGTTCACACACATGTGTCGTATTACACGTTGCACTTTGTTTGCCAATCGTTGGGTCGCAGCCTTGTCTCGTTTCCAAATTGATCCATCCTCGTCCAATCGTAGAGACCAACAAGAACCACTGTTGCCTTTGGAATATGTCGACAGCAGCACAGGGGCCTCGGCTGGCGTACAGCCATACGTCGAGGTTGTCCGCGTTGAGAAAGTACCTCACGTGTTCGGCTCTACCGAGTACATCTTCCGGAACGCCAACGGTCACAGAAAAATCACACGGAAGAAACAATGGGAGGAGCGCATGTACGGCGGAGAACGTGTGTGGTTTTTTCACTACAAAGGGGCATCGTACATGAGCCGCAACAGGATCGGGTAGCAACTCGAAGGGGTGTGGTAAAGTGTTCCTGTAAATGCCACCATCACTACGCATCAATTATTTCTTCCCTTGGTCTTTCGTATTGCTCGACATTGTTATTTGCACTGACATACACGCCCTGTTTCCCACGTACACTTTCGCTCTTGGGCATGCCGATGCCCACGTCCACCATGACACCCGCATCGATCGGGAGGATGGCGCCCGTGATCCTCAGCCGGCCCAGCATACATCATCTGCGTGTACAGCATCCCCGGGCACACGCCGTTGATACGGATGCCCACCGACGCGTGGTGCGCCGCCATGGTCCGCGTCGACTCACTGCCTCGGCCATTGTTGCTTGCGGGGATGCAACTGGGGACTGTTGGGGTAGTGTGTGAGCCTTTTCGTGCGAGCTGCGGAGAAGGAGAAACCGGCATTGGGATTAGAGTGCGGGCTCTGCCGCGGCCGTCTTTTCCTTGGAGAAGGAGCGAGGGAGATGTGAGAGGAGCAGGTGAGCAGGAAAGAGCTACCTACTTTTGCCTTTGCAGGACATCAACTGACAAAGGATCATAAGTGAGTGTTGGTAATACTACTGGGTGCGGTTGACGGCTTTATTAAAAGGTAACAAATAAGTCAATATTACGAAGACAGTCATACTCTAGAGAGCATTTATCGTCAGAATATTCATCGCACAGCAACCGCTACTCCTAATCCCTGCCCCCTTCCAGTGAAACCAATAGAGGAAGAGCCACAAGACATTGTATGCGGCAAGACAAACGCCGTTATCGTCGTCAGACACGCAGGCTGTCTTGTCTTTTGTGTACCACAATATTGCGGCAACGGCGTCGAACTGGCAACTGAGTTGTCCCCACGACTCAATGCCTCAAGCAGGAGGATGTTATAACTCACTTCAAGATTGACTGAGAACTATTCTATGCACTCCGACTATATTCATCAGACCTTGAGAATTTACGTCGTCGCACGTCAGTTCGCTGCCCAATGCCAGACGGCCGTCGCCATGCGGAAGGCGCTCCACTACCTGGGCCACACAGGCGCATCCTCTTGACAGAGTCGGCGCTAAAGACGGCACATTTGCGCTCCGACTCCGTCTTGCGCCATTCTTCCCCTCTTTGCTCACATCAATATCAACAAACCTCCTGACGACCTTGGCGACCCTCACAATATACTGTGCTGTTTTGCAACCTCACGCTCAACTGCACTCTCATACTCGCCACCCCATCCATCCCCACCATGGCCGACTTTTCCAAGTACGGCGGCGCCAGCAGAGAGTGGAAGGCTGTCGAGGCCGAGTTCCCTTCGCCAGCACCGGATGGCTCGTCTGTGCTCGAGAAGCGCGCAGCCGCGAATGCCAACCGCGAGAAGACGTCGGCGGCGCTCTTGGCGAAGCTCGCCGACAAGGTCGAGCTGATTGACGTGTCCATCCCGGCCCGCGACGGGTTTGCCCTCGAGGGCCGTCTCTACTGGCCCACGTCGGTGCCCAAGGACGCCCGGCCGGCGCTCTACATGCACTTGCACGGCGGCGGCTACCTGTTCGGCACGCTGTCGTCCGAAGACGCCATCTGCGCCAGCCTGGCCATCAACACCTCGGCCAAGGGCACGCCGCTCGTCGTGCTCAACCTCAACTACCGCCACACGCCCGAGTGGACGTACCCGACCGCATGGCTCGACGCGCAGGACGGCCTGGCCTGGATCCACGCCGCGGCCGTGCCCCAGTTCGGTGTCGACCCCGCCAAGGTCGTCGTCGGCGGCATCTCCGCCGGCGCCCACCTGACGGCCACGCTCGTCCTCGAGCAGCACCTGGGCCGCCTGCCGGGCGCCGACGTCCTCCCCCGCGTTGCCGGCCAGGTGCTCATGATCCCCGCCCTCGTCAACAGCCAGTGCTACGCGCCGCAGCTGGCGCAGCTCGCCAGCCCCGCCGTGTCCTCGCTCGTCGAGAACGAGTTTGCGCCCATCCTGCCCGTCCACATTGCGCACTTCTTCACGGACCTGCTCCGCATCCCCGCCGACCCGCGCGTCGACGACACGTTCCTGAGTCCCGGCAACGCCACGGCCGAGCAGCTTCGGGGCCTGCCGCCGACCGTGTTTGGCATCTGCGGGCTGGACCCGCTGCGCGACCAGGGCCTGCTCTATGCGAAGCTGCTGTCGGAGAAGGCGGGCGTGCCGACCAACGTGCACCTCTACCGCGGCGTGCCGCACGGGTTCCGGCGCTATGGGCCCGATCGGCTGTCCGTGAGTCGGGACTGGGATGCCACCATGGAAGACGGCATTGCGTGGGCGCTCAGCACTCCCACGGCCACGAACACGCTGGACATCATTGTCCACGGCGAGGATACCATGTAGAGAGATGCGCACGAAATGATAGAAGCTTTGGATATAGAAACATAGAGCGTGTTGGAAGCGTCAATACTCACATTTCTCAAATATAGTGGAGACCATGTGTGTACCGCGTCATCAATCGCATCAACTTGTGCGCCAGGTTGATGAAACCCCGTCATCCACGAGTTCCCCTCGTTGGCCAGCAGGCCCTTGCTGCTCATGCAAGTGACGAGTACGCATGAGCGGTAGCCGTCGTAGAGCAGGTGCTATCTGGACGGGACGGGACGGGACTGGCAGTTGACCTCATTCGGAGCTTGGATGGCCGCTCAGGACAACGCGTAGTGAAGAGAACGTGTGCACGGTAGCCTTTGTCTCGTTCGTATGCCGTGGTGGCAGGACGATTGGCATTCCGCCAGTTGCGAGAAAATGGGTTTGCCACCCATTCGCACTGGCAAAGACGGCAAACGGAGATGTGTCACGAGGTACCACTCCAAATTTGGGCAACGTAATCGGAGACAAAGAGTAGGAAAGAGCGAGTATTGCGATTCGGTGTAGGAGGCAGCGGTGAAGCTCAAATGGGCTGGTTTGGGGAGGAAAGAGGGGAGTGTCTGCTGTGCCCAGAAGGTGCGAGTGGCGGCCAAAGGTACTGAGACAATTTTTTTAAAAAACAAAATAAACTTTCAAAATAACAAACATCACGAGCCTTGCTCTCCTTGTCCTGCGTTGTTGCTCGAGACAGTCGTAACTAGTAAGGGTTTCACACCCCTCGTCGTTGCCGAGAGTCTCGTCGTCCCAGGGTCTCGGCATATCTCCGTCTCCACCTCCACGTTTTTCAGCTTAGACGTTCTTGACTGGATTTAGTCAGTCATTGGGGTTTCTAATTCAGCAAGCTTAACATATCCGCAGCTGTTTTTGTCACATACAAACATACATGGGTGCAAAACAAGTCCATTGCTGTCAGTCCTCTGTCCCAGGTTGCCCAATCTAGCGTTAAGCACCTCTCGTCATCAAACTCATCGCCATCCGGAAGATGAAACAATCAACTAAAATGCCGGCTGGACATCCCATTACTTCTTTTTGTCGCCGCCGCTCTTATCCGTAGGTATGTCCTTGGCCTCCGCCGCGCCGTCCGTGGGAGCCTCGTCGGCTTTGTGGTGGACCGCGGCCGGGTTGGAGACAGTCGGTTGGACATTGTACTTGGCATACGCCCGTTTCAAAGCCTCCGCCCCGGCATCGTGGTGCGTGGAAGATGCTGCTGCCTGCCCCGATTGGTTGGCGCCGGTGGTATCTCCCGATTTGGTCTTATCGTCGGCCATTTTGGTCTTGCGGTGGGGCGTTGTGCCGAGGGTTCTAATATTGACAGAGTTTGCGGATTTGTAGGTTGAGAGAAAACAGCGTTGATGATTGTAAATGTTTCGATGCATGAATTGTAGAGTTGGCGATGTTGATAATGTGGACAAAAGTCTGAAATTATTGATGGGAGCAGGACAGGACGGCAAAGTGCAAGATCGTACGTTGCGCTTTCCCCCGCAGTCATTTGTTACACGGGCGGATTGCATGACGTCGTTGTCAGCCCCACGTCATCGCGCCTTCCTCGCCAAACAAAACAACACGCCACTTTCCGCAATTGCAGTAAACAAGCCAAATAGAAAAGAAGGAGTAATCAAAAGCCAAGACATTATTCATAATCGTAGTGCGACGTGAACTGAGTGTGACTTTATAGGTCCTCGGAGCAGATGCGGTTGCTTAGAGTCCAGAGGGTCAGGAGATGGAAAGATGACCTTACGAAAAAACATACATTGACGAGGTCCAGAACTGGATCCACTGGAACCTGCCAAGGAAGTTCGCGCTACGGGCCGTTGCCTAGTGCGGTTGCATCTTGAAGCCCCTTGTCAGTACTCTGCAGGCCAGATGATGCGAGACAACGTCTCCAGTGGCCATCCAGAAGCCGGGGACCTATCCGAATTGTAAAGTGGCTCCAGGATCCAGGTTCGCAGTGACAAACGTAGTAGCAGCCGTCATCTGGTGCTATTCCCGGTTAGGATGCATTGTTTCATCTTATACCTAGAGCAACGGTACAATAACACAACGTGATGTAATCTGAAAATAATTTTGGTGGTGATCGGAACCAATTTGCAGGTGACTTTAGCCGCCTACTTTGGAAGACCTGGGAGTCTGGAATACCCGGGAGGACTTTGGCTTGTAGAGATTGATGATGGACCCGGTCTGAACAAAAGTGCCAATAAGAGATAACAAAACCGTGCTGTAGCCGTAACCACGCTTTTGCCGTGCATTGTCGCCTGATATTGTCTAAGAATTGTGCACAACGTCTCGAATAATATATGCAAAATATATTTCTGCCCACTCCGAGAGCTACGACGTGTAACAAAACCTTGCACGACACACCAAGCACCTGGCTCAAAGCCGGGACAAGACACCTCCTGTCCACAATGTTGTTGACGCTTGTCTTGAGCATATGCATCGGGAGCGCCCTTGCCAATTCCCGGGCACGTCCACCAAGTGGCAGCATCACCGTCTGCTCGTCGGGCTGTAGCTACAATACAGTGAGTTGTCATTCTTGTCCTCTCCCTACCTCTTTGGCATTGAGGCCCCCACTGAATAGCCTCAGATCCAAAAAGCCGTCGGCTCCATCTCCCCGACGTCGACGGCTCCGAGCAAAATCTTTGTCCATGCCGGCACGTACGTGGAACAAGTGACAATCCCCGTGCTGGCCGGCGCCCTGACCATATACGGCGAAACGGCCAACGCGGCGTCGTACACCAGCAACGTCGTCAACCTCGAGTGGAAGTCGAGCGCGGCCGACGGCTTCGACGACGAGCACACGGCCGCCCTCATCAACCTGTCGCCCCGCGTCAGGGTCTACAACATCAACATCAAGAACACCTACGGCAAGGGCAGCCAGGCCATTGCGCTGTCGGCCTACAACACGCAGCAGGGCTACTACGGCGTCGGCCTCTACGGCTACCAAGACACCCTGCTGGCGCAGACGGGCAGCCAGCTGTATGCGCGCTGCTACATCGAGGGCGCCGTCGACTTTGTCTTTGGCCAGTACGCGCGCGCCTGGATCACCAAGAGCGACATAGCCCTTAAAGCGGGCGGCGGCAGCATCACGGCCAACGGGCGGCCGAGCGCGGCCGGCGTCAGCTATTTTGTCATTGACCAGTCGACCGTGGCGGCGGCGTCCGGCGCGTCCGTGGGGGCCGGCACCGTCTACCTCGGCCGGCCCTGGAGCCAGTTCGCGCGCGTCTGCGTCCAGGCGACGGCGCTGTCCAGCATCGTCAACGCGGCCGGCTGGTCCGTCTGGAGCACGAGCACGCCCAACACGGCCGGCGTGTCGTTCCAAGAGTACGACAACGCCGGCGTGGGCGCCCACGGTACGCGGGTCAGCTTCGCGACCAAGCTGTCGTCGCCTATTTCGATTGGCACGATTCTGGGCAGCGACTATGCAAGCTGGGTGGATACCAGCTATGTGTAGGGAAGGGGACAGTGGACGAGGAGTCTGGGATGCGTCTCGGATGTGTCCACGGTGAGGAGAACAGCGGCGAATAATCGGAAACGAACAGCAGCCAAGATCAGCCGATGACGGAATGGAAGACCCTTCCAACCTTGTAGACATCAGTGTACTCTGTGCTAAGATGCAAACTCATCAAATGCATCACCAAGCCAAACATGTCTATACACAACAAGCCATCCCAACGTCCCCTCCGTAGCTGTGGTATCATTGGCGCCTCTCGTTGAAACGGGCCGTGGCTGTCGTCTTGGCCGCCACGTAAGAGACTACCCTGCGTCCACCTTCTCGTCCGCCTGACCGTTCTCCAGCTTCTTCGCCTTCTCCACAAAGAGGGAGCAACCAGACAGCTTCATCTCTCCCACTCGTGACCAGGACCTCTGCAACGACAGTCTAGTCCTGGTACCAGAAACCGCTATAGTTATATAAGGTATAGCATGGTGTTCTTCTCGCATGGCGGGTATTTGGTTCGAATATCGCGACATCCACATGCCCACGTCGAAGCCAATAACCTTGACCACGTCGATCTCACTCGTCTGTCTCTCTTCTACGTTCTTCCCCCCCTTCTATTTCCTCTCCACACACATGTCAAGCCCCTTAGCAACTACAGCCGCAGCTCAGGAAGCAGCCTGTGCCCCCGCCTCAGCACTATGTACTCCTTCAAGCTTGCTGTCCACTACTTTCTGCCAGCAGCGCGACTCCCGACTGCACGTTATTATTGCCGGCTGCCCCACGGCCTACATCGACTGCACTCAGCTCGTCGTGATCAAAGACCAGTGGGACAGTTACACGACAGAGAGTCCACGGCCGTTTGACGACGAAGAGCACATATATGTGTGTTAGTAATCATATCACGTGAAATATATATCGTAAGAGTCACGTGGTATTCAGACTCACAGCTTTACTTGTGATGGACACAAAACCATGTCATGACAGCGCACAAGAGAAGTAATTTAAATCGAAACGCATGAACAAGCACCATTCCTTCACACCAACAGTAATTTCGTGTTGCCTCTGCACATCTTCACTTTACTTGTTGTACGTCGTCACATTGAAGACAATTCACCTCGTCGTTCTCTAAGAGTTGCCCCACTTCATCAAACGGCGCGCTCCCATTGGCCAAAATGTCTTCTGTCGTTGGTCGCCCCGTGCACCAGCGCCAGGGCGGCGCCTGCCTGCATGCAGTGAGCTACCGAAAACAGCGACTAGGACCCGTCTTTGCAAAATACAAACAAAGAAACATCGATCCCACTGCATCGCATCACCACCCGATCAAAAGCGACAGCCCCGGGCCACAACAGCCACTCGCATCCCAGGAGCTGACAAGCTGCGACGCGAAACTCGGTCGTTGTCTTTTTTCGTCGTAACAGCCCCCATTTCCTGCCCACAGCGATCGAATCCCTCCGCTTCTCGACTCCGTCGACCTCGACAGCTTTCTTGATGGAAGCAGTTTAATCAAAACCCCGACTCCCCCTGCGTCCCTGCTCTCCCCGAAACGACCAGCATCGCGCATCTTCCCACCCGCCCACCCTCCACAATGGCGGCGGCAGCCGTGGACGTGGGCTACCTGTCCACGCACCTCGGCGTGCCTGAGACGAGCCTCACGTCCGCCGTGACCGCGCCGACGCCCGACCTCGTCCAAGCCATCCTCGAGGCCGTTGTCACCAAGGCCCACGAGTTTGACGCCCTGTATGCCGCGAAGCTCAATGTCGACATTGAGCTCGAGAGCGTCGTACGCAGCTCCGAGGCCCGCAGCAGCTCATTCAAAGCCGCCGCCGAGGCGAGTCGAAAGGATGCGGACGACCTGCGACGGAAGCTTCAAGACGAAGGTACGCCCCCGACCCTCCCCATTTTCCATTTTCCTGTTCATTCCCCGCAGTGATTTTCTCTCTGGTCCATCTACTAACTTGTCAGAAAACGCCCGCCGCGCCGTCGAAAACGAGCTCCAAGCCATCAAGGCCTCGGGCGTCAATGCGCAGACCGAAATCGAGCGCCTCGCCAGCCGCAATGCCTCGCTCGAAGCCTCCAACCGCGACACCCTCGCCATCCTCGAGTCCAAGACCTCTGCGAACGCCGAGCTAGCCGAAGAGCTGCAGACCCAGCACCAGAAGACCCTCAAGCTCAGCCAAGAGGTCACCGCCCTCCAGCAACAGGTCCAGGCCGCCCAGGCCACCACCAGCAGCGCCAAGTTCCGCGAGCAGTCGCTGCAGCAGGAGCTGGCCTTTGCCCGCAAGAACAATGAGTGGTTCGAGACCGAGCTCAAGACCAAGAGCGATGAGTCGCTCAAGCTGCGCAAGGAAAAAGGCGCCCGCATCGCCGAGCTGCAGCGCCAAAACGAAGAGGCCCAGTCGACCGTCGCCTCCCTGACCCGCTCCGAGAAGCAGCTGCGCACCCGCCTCGAGGACGCCCAGCGCAAGGCCGACGAGGCCCTGGCCAAGGTCCAGCAGCTCCAGGAGGCCGCCGCCCGCAGCGAAGAGGGCTTCCGCGCCGAGCTCGCGTCCTCAGCGCGGCTCGTCGAGCTCAAGGAGCAGCAAACCGAGACACACCGCAACCGCCTCCGCGAGGTCGAGCTGCGCCTCGAGCAGGTCAAGGACGAGGCCGCCGAAGAGGTGCGCCGCGTGCGCAACGAGATGGAGCAGCTGCGCCAGGATCTGCAGCAGGCCGAGCGTGTCGGCCAGGAGCTCGAAGCCGAGATTGACCGCATTCAGGCCGCCCTCGCCACACCGGCGGCTGCCTCCGCTATCCATGCCGCGCCCGGCTCCGCACCGCAGACACCCCGTGCGAACAGCGGCGGTGCGGGCGCTGGTGGTCTGCTGCGTGCCGCGTCGCCGTTTGGCACGCCCGGCTCCGTCCTGCGCGGCAAGTCCAGCATCTCGGCCGCCCAGGCCATGGAGGAGCTGTACAAGACCAAGGGCGAGCTGGCCCGCGAGCGCCGCCGCACCCAGGAGCTTGGCCAGGAGCTCGACGAGATTATGAGCGCCCTCGAAGCCAAGAGCCCCGAGATTGCCGACCTCCAGGAAGAGGCCGAGCGCCTGCGCAGCGAGAACATGCAGATCTCGCGGCTCTGCGAAGAGAGCTTCAGCGAGCGCGACGTGGCCAAGAAGGCCGCCAAGAAGGCCGAGGCCTCGAGCATCACCGCCCAGGCCGAGATTGAGATCCTGCGCACGCAGCTGCGCGACCTCAGCACCCAGATCCAGCTGCTTGTCTTCAATATCCAGGCCCGCGAGAAGGGCCTGGACCAGCTGTCCGACGAAGAGGCACGCCAGTTTGAGCGCCTGCAGCGCGGCCAGGTCGCCGAGGGCTCGCTCGACGACATGTCCGACACGCACCAGTTCATCTCAGAGCGCTTCGTCGTCTTCAAGGACATACAGGAGCTGCAGACCCAGAATGCCGAGCTGCTGCGTATGACGCGCGAGTTCGCCATGAAGATGGAGAGCGAGGAGGCGTCCGCGGCCAAGCGCCAGGCCGAGCAGGACCACGCCGAGCTGCTCAGCCTGCGCGACACCGTCGGCCGCCTACAGGACGAGTCCAAGGCCGTCACCGTCCGGATGAAGAGCTACATGACCGAGCGCGACATGTTCCGCCGCATGCTGCAGCAGAAGGCCAGCCACGCCGAGATCAGCTCCGTGCTGGGTGCGGCCGGCGCTGGCAACGAACCGGCCACGCCCGGCCACAACAACACGCGCGAGGTCCTGGCCAGCATCGAGCACACCGGCTCCGCCACCGACGACAGCGCCGGCGAGCTCACCGTGGCCCTGCGCGAGCTGCAGAACAACTTTGACGCCTACCGCAACGAGCAGGGCGTCGACCGCGCGACCATGCGCGCCCAGGTCGAGAAGCTGTCGCACGAGCGCAGCACCCTCCAGGGCGAGATTGCGCGCATCAACAGCCAGCTGACGTTGGCCGCGGAGCGCTACGAGATGCTGCAGTCCAACTACGCGGCCCTCGAGACCGACAACAAGGCCCTGCAGGAGAAGAACCAGTCGCTGTCCGAGTCGTACGCGAAGCAGGACATCCGCACGCAGCAGGTCGCCATGGACCTCGTGGAGGTGCGCAGCCTGCTCGAGAGCATGCGCAACGAGAACGCCAACCTCAAGGCCGAGAAGTCGCTCTGGAAGGGCATCCAGGACCGCCTCGCCCAGGACAACGAGAGCCTCAACGAGGACAAGGCGCGCCTCAACACGCTGCTGTCCTCGCAGCAGAGCCTGCTCAACGAGCGCGAGCTGTCCGAGTCGGAGACGAAGCGCCGCCTGCAGACCCAGATCGACAACCTCGAGGCCGAGCTGACCACCACCAAGCGCAAGCTGTCGGAGGAGGTGGAGGACGCCAAGAAGCTGCAGCTGCGCAAGGAGTACGACGCCCAGCAGAGCCAGAAGCGCATCGACGACCTCATGGCCAGCATCACCCAGAGCAAGGAGGAGCAAGTCGCCCTCAAGACCAGCCGCGACCACCTCCAGGCCCGCGTCAACGAGCTCACCATTGAGCTGCGCAACGCCGAGGAGCACACCCAACGCCTACAGCCCCGCCCGACGCCGCGCGCACCACCACCTGCCCAGCAGGACGCGGGCGGTGGTGTGGCTGGGGCTGAGGGTGGCAGCGGCGGCGACGGAGGGGGCGATGGCGACGGTGAGGGCGACGGTGAGGGTGAGGACGCCGGCTCGGCATCGCGCGCGGAAGAGCTCGAGGCCGAGGTGTCTGACCTGCGCCGCGACCTCGACCTCGCCCGCATGGAGCTGGCGTCCAGCAAGGAGGAGGCCAACTCGTACAAGGACATTGCGCACGCCATCGAGGACGACCTCAACAATCTCAACGAGGCGCAGGACCAGTACCGCCAGGAGATGGACGGCGCGCTCGAGGCCAAGGAGGCGCGGATCAAGGAGCTCGAGCAGCGCGTCGAGGCGCTGTCGGCCGAGCTCGCCACCTCGACCAACGAGCTCAACGGCCTGCGCGACTCGCAAGCCGACCTCGCCCGCAAGCTGGACGACGAGAAGCGCATCCTGGAATCGGAGATTGCCCGCCTCAGGGACAGCGAGGACCGCTACAAGGACGAGAAGAAGTACCACCAGTCCGACCTCCGTGCCCAGGCCGAGATCGCCACGCGCGCCCAGAAGGACTACGAGCAGGAGCTCGTCAAGCACGCCGAAGCCGCCAAGCAGCTGCAGGTCCTGCGCGCCGAGCACAACCACCTGCGCACCGAGGCGGCCGCCTGGCGCGCCGAGGCGGACTCGGCCAAGGTCGCGCTCGCCCAGAGCGAGTCGTCCTGGGAGGAGCGCCGCCAGCAGTTTGAGCAAGAACTCGCCGAAATCAAGGCGCGCCGCGACGACACCAACGCGCAGAACAAGCTGCTGGGCCAGCAGCTCGAGACGGTCACCGCCCAGATTGCCAGCCTGCAGCAGAGCCGGTCGGCGGCAGCAGGTACCACGGGAGGCGGCGACAACAACCACAACAACGGCGCCGAAGGCACGCCGTCCGCCTTTGCGGATGCGGCCACCGAGGGCCTGCGCGAGCTCAACAACTACCTGCGGCGCGAAAAGGAGATTCTGGAGGTGCAGTACGACCTCAAGCTGCAGGAGAACCAGCGGCTGCAGCAGAAGCACGACTATGCGCAGGCGCAGCTGGACGAGGCGCGCCTCAAGCTCGAGCAGGAGCGCCGCGCACAGGCCGACGTGAGCCGGTCGTCGCAGACGCACAAGGAGCTGATGGAGAAGCTCAACGAGCTCAACCTGATCCGCGAGAGCAACGTCACGCTGCGCAACGACAACCAGCACGCGCAGGCGCAGCTGGTGCTCAAGGACGGCAAAATCGAGATGCTGCGCGCACAGATCCAGCCGCTCGAGCAGCGCGTCGCCGAGCTCGAGAACCAGAAGCTGTTTATGGACGAGGAGGTCAAGCAGATCACGGAAGACCGCGAGCGTTGGCAGAAGCGCACCGAGAGCATCCTGTCCAAGTACGGCCGCGTCGACCCGACCGAGCTCGACCAGCTCAAGGAGAGCGTGGCCGCCCTCGAGGCCGAGCGCGCGGCGCTGCAGACGACCGAGACGGCGCTGCGCGCCAAGATCACCGAGCTCGAGGCGTCGCTCGAGGCCGACCGCGGCCAGTGGCGCGAGACGCGCCAGAAGCTCATCGAGCAGGCCAAGGAAAAGGCCCGCCAGCAGGGCGCCCAGATCCGCGAGCTCACGAGCCAGAAGACGGAGCTGCAGGAGCAGGCCACGGCCGCCACGGCCCGCCTGGCCACGGTCGAGCAGGAGCTCGAGGCCGCCCATGCGGCCCTCGAGGCCCGCGCCAACAAAGCCCAGCACGACGAGGAGGAGGCAAACGCGGCTGCGCCCTCCACGCCGGCACCCACGGCTGCCACGGACGTCAATGGACAACAGCAGCAGCAGCAGCAGCAGCAGCAGCAACCGGGTGCCGACGCGAACGGCCTCGGCACGGAGGATGCGGCTGCGCTTCTCCAGCAAGAGGTACAGCAGCTGCGCGGCGAGCTCGAGGTCGTCCGCACCGAGAAGGCGGCCGTCGAGCAGGAGCTCGTCAACCTGCGGACACAGCTCGACACCGCCGTGGCCGAGCGGGACCAGGCCGTCGCACAGGCGCAGGCTGCTCTGGCGCAGGCCCAGGGGCCCGCACAGAACCCGTCGGGTGAGTATGGCGCTGCCGGTCCCGCGACCAACGGTGTTGCGGGGGGTGCTGCTGCTGCTGCGCCTCCTCTCAGCGACGCCGAAAAAGAGGAGCTGCAACAGCGCATTGCCGCCGCCGAAGCGCGTGCCGCCGCGTTTGAGCAAAAGGCCAAGGAGGTCGAGGACAACATCCAGAACACGCTCAAGGAACGGTCGGACAAGATGAAGGACGCGCTCAACAAGAAGCTGAAGGAGACCAAGGAGAGGGCGGAGCAGGAAGTTCGCGAGGCCCGCGAGAAGCTGCAGTCGGAGCTGGACCTGCGCGTGGAGCAGGAGAAGAAGATTTGGATGGCCGAGCAGGCGTCGGCCGGTGCGGGCGCTACAGCAGCACCGGACGAGGCGGCAAACAAGGCGCCTTCGACGCCAGCCAAGGCCGACCCGGGCACCCCGACGACGGCCGGTACGCCGCTCGACCTGTCGAAGCTGGGCGACACGGAGACGCGCGAGCTGCTGGCCAACAACGCGACGATCCGCAGCATTGTCACGGCCAACATCAAGAAGAAGATTGAGTCGGAGACCAAAAAGGTGCGCGACGAGGTCGAGCAAGCCGTCAAGGCCGAGTACGACGCCAAGATATCGTCGGCGCGCGAGTCGGGCCAGATGATGGCAGAAAAGAAGTCGTCGATCCGCATCAACATGGCCGAGAACAAGCTCAAGACGGCCACGGCCAAACTGGACGTCGTCTCGACGGCCGCGCAGCAGACGCCCCAGCGGCCCGTCGGCGAGGTCTGGGCGATCGCCAAGGATGCCCGGCCGGCGGCCGCGACGCCGGCGGCCACAACCCCAGCGACACCGGCACCAGGAGCACCGGCACCAGGAACACCCGGTCCGGCTGCAGCACAACAGCAAGCCCGGACCCAGCCGCAAGGCACGCCGGCGGCCACACCTGCGGCCACTGCGGCGGCGCCGGGCGCTCTACGACCCCCTCCACAGCAGCAGCCCCCCCAGCAGCAGCCACCCCAGCAGCAACGCGTCTCCTCGCTACCGACGAAACCGCAGCCGGCGAACAACAGTCTACCGTCCTCTCTCCCTGCCCCTGTCGGTGGTCCGCCGGCGCTCGACAACCCGTTCCTCAGCAAGCCGAGCGAGATTCCGCAGCCGAACAACCCCTTTGCCAAGGCGGCCCAGCAGCAGCAGCAGCAGCAGCAGCAGCAGCAGCAGCAGCAACAACATCAACCCCAGCAACAGCAACATCAACAACAACAACCCCAGCAGCAGCCACAGCGGCCGCAGTCCGCTCTTGGCCAGCAGCAGGGCGGCCCGCGGAGTGGTATCCCCGTACCTGGTAGTGGCCGCGGCGGCGCGCACGGCAACAACCAAAACAGCAACCGCGGCGGTGCCGGCGGTGCGGGTCGTGGCGGTGTCTATCAGGCACCACGCGGCCGCGGCCGGGGCGGTGGCGGCCCGAACCAAGGCCGGGGTGGCGGCAACACCGGCGGTGGTGCTGGTGGTGGTGCTGCCGGTGCCAACCTCAACCCCTCTGCCGACGCCTTCAACCCGGGCAACAAGCGGCCGCGCAACGACGGCGGCGATGCTGCGGGCGGCGGCGGCGCCAAGCGGATGCGCGGGGGCGGTGGGCCCGGCGGTGCGGCTGGCGGACAAGCTGGTGGACAGGCTGGCGGCGTTGGCGGTGCTGGCGGTGCTGGTGCAGGTGCAGGTGGCCAAGCCCAGTAGGGAAAGGGCAAGGCCAGGAGGGGAGGTTGACGTGCGCAGAGGGTGCTTGGATAGAGGGGGGGTGTGGTGGCCATTTGGGGAGGGAAAGGGAAAGGAGGGATGGAAGAAGGGAGCATGGCAGAAAAATATGGCTGTGTTTTTGTGTTTTGTCGTTTGTTTCTCGTCGTTCCAGGGATGTTTTCTTCGGTTCTTTGCTTTGACATTTTCTGTTCTTTCCCATCGTTTTTCTTTGTTTTCCACCATCTTCCTGTTTTCATTTCCATTTCTTTTGTTATTCTCTCAAACACTAGGGGGTCAATCAATGGTGCGCATCTGCGTTTTTGGCTTCTGTTTTTTATACGGTCGACTGCCAGGTATCTCAGTTTCCTATGTCTGTACTATTAAATTAAACATTTACAATTACATGCGTTCGTTGGTGCTCTCGTCAGTATGGCAAATGGAAACGGTCTCCATACAACTTTGGCACAGGAACTATTACGAAACTCGTCAATGGGAGTAATAATACCAATGTTTACTGCAGTAAAATCCGCTCTATAGTATTGAATATGAAATCGTTCCCTATTATTATTAAATTTCTGATTTTACCTTTTCTTTACGTCCTTTTTACTGAAATACTTTCTCCACGACTTACTAATGCCATTTCAATCAGGCCGTCGTAGCATGTACATGTGTCCACTCATAATATCATCATTGTCGTACCTACAACAACTGCAACAGCAGCAAATGCCCCCAGCGGCGGCAAGCGTCTCTGCCGTGCGCTGTTGTTGCCCGTCGAGAATCCCGTCTGCGCTGCTCGACCAGAGAAGAGAGACAAGCACCCGGCCGCGTCGGATGGCAGGCCACCGCACGCCTGGCTGCTGAGGCTGCTGCAGACGCTGGCCGCCGACGCTGCCGCCAATGTCGCGGTCGGGTTGCCGAGGATGGCCCGTTTTGCACCGGCCGCCTCGCTGGGCAGTACGCCCCGTTTTGTAATCATCGTCGATCCGGAGACCACCACCGTAATGGCACCGCCATCGCCGTCTCCGGAACCGCTCGAACCACTACTGCGGCCGCTGTTCTCGAGGGCCGACGTGCACAGCGAGTAGGTCCGGCTGCACTGCTGCACAACCGCATCGCAGGCATGGATGTCGGCGAGTGCCGTCGTGGCGGCAACGCCGGCCGGCAGCAGGATGGGAAACACGTAGAAGCCATTGGGCACGTAGGAAGCCGCGGCCGTCGTGGTGACATAGGTGGAGGGTGCACTGCCGGTGCAGACGTCGCTGTGGAAAGGAAGCGAAGGGCGAGGGCGAGGATCAGGATCCGAGCATTTGTCGGGGGGAGAGAGAAAGAGATTCAGACCTACCCAGATGGACAGCAGGCTGGCCGACTGTCGTCGGCCAGCGCGCAGACCTGGTCATACGGACAGCAGATGCCGTCAAACGGCGAGCCTTGGCTGGCGCAGCTGTAGTAGTCGGCAGGGCAATCGTTGCTGCTGCTGCTGTCGTCGCTGGAGACCTTCGCAGCGACGGCTATTCCAACTGTGTCTCCGCTGCCGACGGCCGGGGCGACGAGGGCGAGGCAGGCCAGGGTCCGCAAAAGCAGCAGCGTCACCGCATTTGCTGCCGCCACCGGGCGAGGCATTGCTCGTCTTCCTTGTATCTGTGTCTGCTGCGGTTAGCTGTTGTTTTGCTGATTTGTGTCCAGGTGCGAGCCGCCCAGCGTGGTCGTCGTCTGGAGATGCCAGAGCTTGGGAGGGTCTGTCAGTGAACCAAAACCATGCGCCTCACGATGATGCCGTTCCTCGCCCTTTCTCGTCATTTCTGTCCCTTTCTCGTTTCTTTTTCCCTTTTCCCACCCTTTTTTCCCCTTTTCCCCTTCCAATTGCCATCGCCAGCCACCTTCGCGACCGCCATGGCCGCGTCCGTTGTGCGACGCGTGGCAGCAGACCTGCAGGGCCCCCAAAACGACTGCAAAATCGGGTCACAACAAGCATCATGCGAGCGGCCCATACGTCGTACAGCCAAAAACAAACGTCTTGGTGCCTTGGGCTGCATGGGTGGTGGCTTGCTGTGGGTCAGTCGAAGCTTCACGCGTGCGAGGAAAGACCACGCCAACAGCCCTATGACGTGGGCACTCCCCAGCGACACCTCGTCTGCCCCTTCCTTGTCGTCGCTGCAGGTGGCCTTGGCATGCTGGCAGAAGGAGCGAATTGCCGGTCGTTCTTGCTTTTCGAGAGTCTTGGCCGCGGTAGTGTTGCCCGTTTTGTTCGGATGCCGCGCTCGCTCTTGGCCTTGCCCGTCGCTCTTTCCTCGCGGCGCTTTCGACGGTCTGGGAAGCTACATTGTACGTCGAAGGGCGTGGATCGCTGGCTTCCTGCTTCTTTGGTCAAATGGCACAAAACATGGGCTGCCACTTGCCCGTTTGCACACGTCGTATTCTCTCCCACCTTTCCCACCGCTCTCGGCTGTTTTCTTGAGCATCCGCATCTCCTTGACCGTCTCTCAATGTCTCTGTGAACGCGAGCGTCCTCGCGCCCTGCGTAAACACTCTTCCCTCTGGCCCCGGATCGACGACCATCCGCCAGGCGAAGCGGTCCCGTCGTGCCGCTCAAGCGCCAGCACCACCACCAGCCAGCACACACTGCACACCACTGAGACAGGCCACAATCCACAAAATCCTGTTTTGCGCCAATGGTTTCCATTCGTCATTCCCCCCAGTCGTCCTTCTCTGGCCGCCTCCACACAGACACTTATCCCTGTCATTATTCTTTTTTCGGGGTGGCTTGCAGCAATCGTTGCGGCGGTGCATCAACGTACGGATGGAATGGCCTTTGATCATCATCCACTTTCCGTCTTTGCATTGGACGTATGTCTCGTTTTTCGTCTCTATCTTCTCTTTTATCCCTTTGGTGTCACATCCGCTATCCGCTATTCACTGTTCACGGCCTTGCTTCCTTCGGTATCATGTCCGCTATTCACATTCATGGACATCAGTCCTTTCCCGGAAAACCCGCGGAGCCAACCCGCGGACAAGCGATAAACACCCGAAGTAAAGGACACCCCGCACGGCCACGCGATAGAAGACAATTACGACGGACCCGACGGGCCACATCTAATGGAAATGCCGCCCTGCTGGCGTGCAAGTTGTCCATCGGAGCCTCGTCGGTTTCCATGAATGATATGGACTTTGCCCTTACCATCCTCTTTGGGTACCTTTGTGCGAGACCTATCGCTCGATAGTCCCAACGACGTCCACGTCGGCAATGTTCCTGAAGAATGTGTCTGCTGCACGGCATTTACGAAGTACACTTTTGCACCGCTATTTCCAATCTCAGTCACTTTCAGTATTCCCTGTTGGTCGCCGTCCACCAGTGTTCACCCCCTGCAGCGCACAGGGCTGTCCTGACGGACGCACAGGCTCGTTTATCGCCCATTGTTGTGTCATCGGTAAACACCGAAAACGGGACAAGAGTCCGTTTTACGAATTGCTCCTCTGTTGCAGCAGCCCAGAGGCCAGGCCGTTGCGTCTTGGCCTGCATCAGCTGTGCACCGCTTTTTTCACCACTGACGATCCCAGACCAGGAGTTGGCCGACATGCCAGGATAAGGACTCGGTAGACACGCCAATTTAACGGCCCATGGTTAATACTGGCCAGACATTCCTTTCACATCATCACTAGCCGTCCACAATACGAGCAACCCCATGTCGGACTACGATATACCTTTGCACGGGACAACGAAAAACAAAAAACTGTAGAGACGTCGCTTCTTAAACAAAAACCAAAAAGGCTTGCTTAACTACCAAGTAAGTAGGCGTCAACGGTTGCCGATATCTGTCACCTCCACCGGCACGGGAGACCTGAATGCGCCGTCCCCATGGGTCAATGCTTAGCTGTGAGGCTCTCGGCGGGCAGCGACACACTCTCTGGACCCTCTTGAGCCTCGCACGCTTAACCCCGCTATCAAGGGAATACGGGGCGGGCAGGCAGACCCGGCAGAAACAGACAGTTGCCAACTATGAACACGAGCATTTACGCCGTACCCGAGTGCGACGTACTCCGCATCACCGTTTACCGTTGGAAAAAGAGCCGCCTCTCCCCTCTTACTCTGGCCTCAACTGCCAAGTGTTGTTTTACGGCATTCCATATCGGGATTACCGCCGTTGCAAGCTTGCGAGGGAAACGGAACGGCCAAGGGAAAGAGATGAAAAAAAAAGAGAAAGGCGACAAAAAACCATGAGGGAAAATACGAGGATTGCCAAACGTACCGTCTCCAAAGCCCGGCCTCTTATTTGCAGGCGTTTCTTTCGGCCCAAGATGCCCTCCTTTATGCTTCATGCCAGAGATGGAGCAGCCAAGTCGCTTTACGGGGTGGGTGCCAACACACATGACCACAGGGCCCGTCGGGTTTTGGCTGTCACCGCCAACCACAAAGGGGACACGAAAAGCACGTACATATACACGCCCCCTCCCTCCTGCGCCAACGGAGCGGCGTGTGGCTTTGTTCAGCCCTACGGCCGGTGGCCAGCAGAAAGAGACGGAGAAAAGCTGTCAGACGAGGAAAAAGGGAAGAGGGGACAGAGCGGTATGGGGAAATAACAATCTTACGACGCACTTGGACCGCCGTTCGGGGGTGTCCACAGGACCCAGTCCATGCAAGTTTAGCGACTCGGTCAAGGCATGCCCCAGAAACGAGCCTTGCTTTTTGCAGACCTGCAGGCGGCAGACATGCAGATTGGCTGGACTTTGCACAACCCAACCAGACTGCGCAGCGCTATTGCCCTTCACGCAACGTTCCCTTCGCATGCGTCCAAGGATCAGGCAAATTGAAAGCGTCGTACATCGTAGGCCAAGACAAAGAAGCGCCCCCCCCCCCCCCATCTGCATTTTCATACTTTGTCCATTTCCCTTCTTGAGACCGGGACGTGAAGGGTGCCTGCGAAGTATCCGAGCCCGCCAATCGCACTGCACGGTCACGGCGCGGCCAGTTACGGCGTGTCCGAACGGGTGGGCTGGCTCGTCTTGCGTACGAGCAGGCAGCGGGTGCTCCCAGCCAAGTTGGCCTGCAGTAGCCTAAACAACGGCCCATCCAGCGCGCGGACGCTGTGGGCTCTGATTCGTTGGACGAGGGGCCTCTCGTTCATTAACACGGTTCTAAAGCTTCAACCCGTCCATTCAAAAAGGTGGGCTTCTCTGCCTACGATGTACTGCGATGTAAAACTTCCAGACGATGTCGATCACTAATGGTTATTTTTTTATATTCTTTGGGGCCACTGTTTCTAGCACGAAGGAGTTGAAGGATTTTTACTGGAGACTGGTGGCGTATCCCACCAAGACGGTCTCGACAGGTGTTCCATCGCGTCTCGTAGGGCGACGTATCAGATGGCACGCTGCTCGCATGGCTTGTGACACGACATCCAGCAGCTCCATTTTGGCGAGCTCGTCGGGAGCTTTTACTACAAAGTAGCTTGCCGAGCTTGTCGACGTCGTTATCTAGTGGGCCCACAGCCAGCACAGCCCGCCGCTCCAACAGTCCGGCCGAACCGGGCTTGCATGTCTCCCGTTATCATTCGATTCGGTCTTATCGCCATCCACGTCTCGAGTTTTCTTCGCACACACAGTCGTCATCCCTGCCATCGCCGGCCGTTCGTTCCACAACAGATACGTCGCACATTGCACAACCAGCGAGGGACGACAGACGACACGATAGGCGAGCGGCCGAGACCGTGACTCCGTCGTGTCTGTGCCAATGCATTGTCTACTTGTCGCCGACCCGACTGCCTCACTTTCGTCCTGTTTTGTTTTGTTTTGTTTTGTTTGTGGATCTCTGTCATTTCTCTACTTCGTACATATACGGTGCATTGGCGGTTTGTGCCTTGGAGTTAGCCCTACGACCGGAGTCGCCTGTCGTGCATCCCTAGCCTCGCGCCACCGTGGGGGAGGGAATGGGCAAAGAGGAGCCCAGGAGGAGGCTCTGGCAGACGTCGTGCATGCGGAGGAGTAATTACGACTTGACGTAGCGAAGCTGTTAGCTTCACCGCCAGAAAGCGCAGTCGCAAAAGAGCCATGACGTCGGTCCAAACAGCGACGAGGAGTGACACAACACGACAGCAAAATAAACACAAACGGAATGCCCTGCTTGCAAATGCATCGCGCACGCCGTTCAGACGGCCTCGCACGTTGCGTCCTCTTTGGATGGCAATCAATTCGACATGCGCCACGCCACTTTCGGACGTTTAGACGATGGTCTACGAAGTATTCGTTCCTTGGTTCTTTACTTTCTTTAGTGCTTCCACGCCCCTGCCGCCCCCTTTTCTATTGTTAACCACATAGAATGACAAATGTTTGTCATGATGGGGCTGCATATATTGCGTCCCGGTCTTCGTCTCCCGGTCTTTTTCGTCCAGTGCCACGCACGTCCTTGCCAGTCTGCCTCCTTTTTTTGCCTGCCGGCAGGTTGGGTGAGAGGATTCTGGCGTCTGCATCAGCAGCATGGCGATAGCGTGGACCCAAGCCTGTCGATGTTGTTTGCTTCCTATTCAGGAAGTCGTAAAGAAGAGCTTTCTTGTAGGAGGGCTAAGAGGGAGCTTGGGACAACTGGGGGGCGAGAAGGGGGGGGCTAGTGGCCAATGGGACGATGTCGAAGAAGCGAAGCAACAAAAACAGAGGGCAGAGCGCAGAGCGCAGAAAGGCAAAAAGACGGATGCACGGCCGGCCGTCACTGCCGCAATCGATGTCGATGCTCGCCTATGCCGTTTCGTATCTGCACAGTCATCTGCCGACGAGAGAAAGCAAACGCAACCAGCATAGCTACATCTCTGCACTGCTGCACTGTTGCACTGCTGCAATGCTGCAATGCTGTCATGATCATGTAGTGTGATGCGCCATTGCATGGTTCCAGCCCTATGGCGCAGTGGGGGGGAGGGGGGTGTACTGAAGGGGCTTGGGCGATCGCAACGGGAGAAAGAATAGGGGTCCCTTCGTTATGCAGAGAAGGGCGAAATGGAAAACGGAAGTACGGATACAGAAGAGCAGGGCAGCGAGGACGGCAGGGCCACAAACTCATCTTACAACGTCCTTGCACCCTCGTACGATCTTGCGATCTTTTGATCTTTTTCTGTTTTCATTACTGCTGTTCATCCACTTTCCTAGTGGCACTGTTCATTTCACCACGGCGAATTTGGCCTGGGCCACTCTCCCGCCTGTCCTGTCCCCTGTCCTTCTGCGTTGGTCTTTCGTGAGCCTGGCCTGGCCCATAAGCTGTGAGCACCTTGTCTTCGGCCCTGCTGGCTGTATGCTGTATTTCCGCCTATCTCTGCGGAGTAATGCTCCGTAGGCCGTATTTAGGCTGGCCCCAGGGCCTTACGCCAGGGCCCCAAGCCCCCCGGGCCCCCTGGCTCCCTCTGCTCAAATGTCTCCGTTTAGCATCTTTGTCAGCGGGGCCCACCTACCGACAAACCCACTGAAGATCGACAAGCCCACAGCACCCCTCGTCGCGGCCGGCCATTCTGGCCGTTGTATAACAATCGGCCCCCGTCGCCAAAAGCCCGAGCCCGCGTTCACGGGCAGACAACAGACGACAGACGACAGACGACAGACGCGCCCATGCGCCCACCAGCCCGGCTGTGGCAGGCCACTGTGGATATGGAGCAGTCGGCAGCCGAGGAAGAAAAGGACGTGGACAGTCCCTAGCAGGCCCCTAGCCGGCGGCGTCCCGGCGATCCGTTTATCATTCTCACCTCACCTGCCTCTTTCTGCGCCTGGTCGTCGCTGACATCGAGCGACAAAAAAAGATTTGCCGTGAAGCAAGTCAAATACACAGTGGCAATGGCAATTGAGGCTTGTCGGCAACGCGCTGCACAGCATGACAAATAACCGTGTACACAGCTGGCGACTCGCCTGTATATCCGGGCGTGTTCTATGTTTGTACACATCACGGAAATAGATCCTTTTGAAAGTCGTGAAGGATTGGTAAGTATATTTGTGGCTTGTTTTCGTTGTTTCTGTTTTGTTTCTTTTCTTATTGTTGTTTTTATTTTCATTTCATTTCATTTTATTTTAACAAAAAATAAAAACAAAAGAAATGCCAACTGCGCAACTGCATGACTTTGTCAGCCACATAATGTTTTCTATATTTACTTTTCTTCATATTGTCACCCAACTCATTGTCTTTTGTTGTCGTCTGAAGCAATGTTGAACTTCCGTCGATTACCAGACCACAATTGCCGAATTGCAATTCCCAAATCGGGAAACGCGACTGACACCGGAGTGAACAAGCTTTTTTGTTTAGCGCCGACAGGGAGCGACAGTTTCAGAGGCAGATGGCGCCTGCCGGCTCCACTAGGTTGCCTCGGCTGCCCCACTTTCGATTTACCTTCGTCTGATGATTAGTTAATCTGATGCACCCGATGTCGTTTATCGTCGAGGCAGGCGCGGGACATGCCACCTGTCTTACTAACATTTCTTGTCTGTCTATCTTTGTTTACCATTCACAGCTATTTCTTGAAGCGATTTTTTCTGTTGAACGTAGGATCACGAGGGGTATGGGTGATATCTCCAGTGGCTCTGAATCCTTGACTCTTGGTCTGAGCTTCGTTTTGGTCGTTGCCGGAACGTTTCTCTTCCACAGCATGATGACGGGATAGCGCAAGGCTGTAAAGTGTCCGAGACGCTGTACGTGCCATGGCCAGGGGCCAATGCGACAAAGGGGAGATGAGAACGCAACGACAAGCTAGCCAAAATTAGGAAGGTTGTTGAAATCGATGTCTCGACGTTTGTGTCGTTTCGGCCCTCAAAAGACAAAGAAATGATATGTTGCAATGCTAAAACGACGTCCCGTCTTGACAATGCTCCAAGGTTCCCATTGTTTTGGCAGTGTGTAAGACGGGCTCTGTGGCGGTTATTCTGTCTACAAAGTGACTCTTCCAGACTAAGACTCAAACTGGAAAGTCATCAAAAGCTGGGATCGTCGTTCCAGGGTAAGATGCATGGTATCATTGTTCCAAGGTACTTACAGATTCGTCCAGCCGTCAAATCTGCTTTGTTAATTCCCTTTATTCCGTATTTCCGACCATCGTTGTGCACTGAAGACACGGCTCTATTCTCAAGTCTCCGATTGGCAACTTGACGTTGCTTTCTTTCTTGTGCCGTTGTCGGCCGTTTCTCGTTTCTCATTTCTCATTTCTGTCCTTGCTACCGTATGCTGTAATCGCAAGGATACATCGTCGTTGTCTTTGTCAGTGGTTTTTTTAGGCTTTCTTTTTAGTAAACTAGTCTACTGGACAATACCGAAGCAACGGGGCCACGACATGCACGGACATTTCGAGTCCATGATCACGCCGCCTTAGCCTTGGGCCCAGCTAAAATGTTTTTCCGCCGTGAGAACCTTTTCCAGTCCGCCGGGAAGGAATGACAGGCAAAGGCAGAGGGAACGTGCGCTATTGCCATGTCTATCAAGAGTTGAAGAGTGAAGGGACTCTCGAGAGTCCCAAAGACGCGAGTCTTTTGCAGCTCTGTGTTAAGTGACCGATACGACATCACGAAAAATCGCACGCTTTGTACATGTAGTGGTGGTACGTTTGATTGTTTGGTTGATGGGATGGGCAGGTTAACTAACTTCTGCATTGGTAAATTGCTCTGTCGTGGGTACCAATTGGTGACCATTGGTGACCAATGGCGACCGTTGACGATCGTAGTCACAACGGGGTTAGAGCTGCCCAGACACGTACGACGTACTTTGGCTGTCAGGGCGCGCTCGCTTCAAAGTTGCATGCGTCGGCGGTCCAGCAGTCCGGTTCTCCGATGTGCCGTGTCACCAAGCGCCCTGCGCCCTGCTTCGTAGGCCCTCTGGCCCTGTCCTCGCTGCCGTGGTGCGCATGGCAAAGCGAGAAACCTAGCACGCACCCTTTACAACGACGTGCCCCTGCTAGTGCTTGCTCAGCAGCATTCAGGGGGTTTACAGGGAAATGCACAGAGTACAGGGGGTCTGGAAGAAACAGGTCGGGCGAAATAACGGGACGAAAAGAAAAGAAAGAAGGACAAGGTTGATGCGATGGTTACTGAGTAGTCCGCATGCCGCTTACGAAGTAGACAAGAGAACAACAGAGAAGTACCCGGAAAGAGAGATTTCAGTTGTTTCGAAGCTGAGAATAGGGGCAAAAGGTATTAACAGGTAAACGGGCGTGGGTGTGCTCTAGCATCAAGGCCAATCTCCCGAGTCTTCTCTCCAGGCGGACAGGAACCAGGCCAGCAGAGGCCTGGTGCGGCACTTCTGGCCGCCTGGCCCCTCCCCTGACCCCTTGCAATCAAAAGCCCCCAGCGCTTGTTGAAGCTGGCCAACACTCGCTAAGCGCCATGTGGGTGGTGCTGGACGCTGTCGATTCCTGCACGTTCAGTTGAAAATACGACGCCATTGACTTGGGGCGACGTTGGCTGTGGAGACCAAACCGTTAGACCAACCGCTTTGCCGTAGTGTTCTTTTCAAGACCCCGTCCATGGGAAAGGGCGTTGGAAGCATTGGGGCTGGCCTTGTTGACTGGCTTCTTCCTTCATCTCCCTCAGCGTCGCAGCGACATTTCTTGGCTTCCCAAGCCAGAAGGGCGCAGGACGATGTGCGGCGGACTAGCAGGACTTACCAAGCCCAGAATCTTGCCTCTTTCGGAGTGTCGTAAGGCTGGGGTCCTCTGGGCCGTGTCGACCCCCAGATCCCTCTGGCCGCTCAGGCCCAGGCACTCTACTGAGCATGCTTGCTGCCCTAAGACCAAACCGGTGGTATTTTTCTTGCTGTCCCCCCCCTATCCATATGTGTGGCTCATTTTCCTTTTGTCCCTTAAAAACAAGGATATTTTGTCGAGCCTTAAAAACAAGGATATCGACAAGGACAAGGCGAGTTGGGGACATCATTTTAAACTGTCGATGTCGTCTGCGAGGTTAAAATCCATTTCCTGCTCGTCAACCACATTTTCTCCGTAGTTGCCGACTTAAGGTTTTGTGGCGGTTGTTTCACAAAAGGAACATTCCCACTTTTTGTCATTGGCAGGAAAATGCAATACGCCGGCACACCACAGGCCCAACGCAGGAAAAGACTGGAGAGGAGGGATTTGGCAAAATCATGGCCGTGATTCCCGACTATATGATTCATAATGAGAGGACTGGCTAGAAAACCAGGATAAAACGGACGCAGAGCATGAAGCAATGGGACATTGCTGAGTACAAGGGGCTCGAATGCCCACTGACATCGCGATGGGGCGGCAGGGGTGAGAAAGTGTTCTGCTGGTCCTGTTACTTCGTTTCGTTCAATGGTATCATGGAGAGGTCGTATGCTCAGCACTTGCAACGGAGCCGACTGCTGACCGATATGGAGAACCGTGGTGAGTAAGGCGCCGTAAAAATAAACAACGAGACGATGGAAGGCTGTGGCATGGAATATGTCGTGCGATTACATTAGTTGTGTAAAGGCTATGGTAGGGGGCAGGGGGTGCGATGTCGAGTGGGGACTCTGTCGGCAAAAAAGAGATGCGGGATGCCACAAGGATGTTTGATGAAGACGAGAAAGAGCTTTCCACTCGGCGACTATACTGTCCCCTCGTTCCTTCCTCGACCATGTACGGAGTACATCGTATGTCACATATTTGGCAAGTGCCACTCGACGCCGAACGCACCTTCTCTCTTCTCTGTGCACATCGTGACGGCTCAAACCGCCGTACCGCGCAAAAGAAACGGGAAAGAGCGGTCGTGACCGTCGGCGTGGGCGAGCGCATTGTCGTACGCTGAAAAGTCGCATGCTCGACAAACACGATAAACACTACAAAGCACATTGTGCGTCAACTGACGATATTTGTCATCGGGGCGAACACTAACATGCAAAAACAATCAATCAATCAATCAATCTCAGCAATTACAGCGTTCACCATGCCCCACTTATGGACCTCGGCTTGATCCACTACGCATCTCATCTCGTAAACAAAAGCAAATACACAATGAATATATCCGTACGGTAAGGGATTTTGGGCCGCCGTTCAGCACTCTGTGCAAAGGGGCTTTGGGAATTGTTGGGGGCCGGGTGGGTGGAGGACAGGCCGCCTCCGTTACATGTCCTCTTTTTGGTGGTGCACAACGCACTGGAGGATACGACGCACTTGTGCCAGGGAGGGGGGGTGTACTTTATCCTCTCTTTTCGTTTGCTGGCCCCACGCTCCGGCCCAATGTCGGCAGCATCATCTTGACTTTGCCTGCTTGTGGTATGGTCTGGTAGGGCTGAGCCGTCTTAGTCCATTCTTGGCTACCAGCATGGGGGCTCTCTTGTCCCGTCTAAAATGATTTTTGGAGTTAAATTGGCATTAAATTTAATTCTGTACTGGAGAGAATACGCAAAGTCAAGAGAACAATGGGAGTGGAGGGAGAACAAGATATGGTCCCACTTTTTACTGCCAACACCAAGAGTCCATCAACTTTCGTTTTGTTTCCATTGGTGTTCTCTCAACACTTCTTCTTCTTCTTCTTCTTCTTCTTCTTCTTCTTCTTATTATTATTATTATTATTTATCGCTCTTCTTCTTTTTTTTTTACCTTAGAAAAATCACTTTGTTTATTATTCGTCGGATACAGAGCAGTGCTAGCATGTCCTGTTCCTCACCCACGGCCATGACCGGCCTCGCGGGGCTGAGGTGCAGGCGCAAGTGCAGGTGCAGGGACAGCCATGCTGGGGACAGCCTTCCGGATCGTGCATCTGCCGGTGTTCGTGCTGGGAGAGAAACGAACGCACAAGGCAGAAAGCATCACCTCGGACGGGGAGGCCGTTGATTTACGATGCACAGTAAAACGTGCAGCAATATCATGTGCTTTTGACCACGAGCGCTGCCAAGAGCCCACGTTCGGTCGTTAAGCAGACGACATACACTAGAAAAGCGGCATCCGTCAACGGCTCCTTCGCAGCCCAACCCACGTTGTCGGTCTAGCTTTGTCTCACGTCCAGGGCAAGCGAGACGAGGTTCGGGACCTCATTGGAAGAGCCAGTTCCGTGCAAGGTCCATCCCATTAGAGATTGCATACTCTTTGTAGACCCTGCATGCTGCTTTTCCTTTGGTCTTCGCGTTTGTTAATTTGATTATTTCTGACGGCTGGTCTTGCCAGAGTGGAGGGTTTTCAGGCAACGGACGCCTGTAAGCAGTAGAGTTGGAATCTTGGGTTTTTTTTTTTTTTTTTTTTTTTTTTTTTTTTTTTATGATCATGGGCGGAAAGGGATAATGTGTCTCATACTTGACGAACACGTCGTACTAGACATATCTCGCGCCGTCTTTGCAATCATCATTTTCGTTGACACTCATGCTCTATCATCGCCCCGCCTGCATCTGCCCAGTTTGGATACTACTTTGCTTTACCCGGTCAGCAAAACGCAAAGGAATAGACGCGGCCTGATAGAAGACCCGTGTAGGAGAACTGGGCCACTCTTTGGTCTACAATGAAAGGTGAGAAAATGGAGGGGAAAATGGAGGTCGATATGCGGTGGGTTGTGAGAGCGGATTGGCCAGCTTCTATCTAGTATGCACGATAGCTGGTTCTCCTTTTCCCATTTCATTTTAGCAACGTTTTGTCCCTCTTTAGGGTGAAGGTGAGACGTGGTAGGGACAAACCCTCGTAGGGCAGAAGGACCCGTTGGTGATTGGGGAAAGTGGCGTGAGACTGAGAAACAAGGAGATAAACACACAACGGCAGAGTGGGGAGATGGAGCATGGCGCATGGCGCATGGAGAATGGAGAATGGAGGTAGGAAGCGAGCGTGGCGTCCTGCAGATAGCGCAGCCTGTTTGTCTGTGCACCACAGAACGCCGACGGCAGAACGGCAGTGCCATCCCACTGCTAGTTTGTTCATCGTCGATCGCCTTATCGTCCATCGTGCAGCACAGGACGGGGAGACGGCGATGTTGGCTGTTGCGAGGCAGCAGGCAGGAGACAAGAGCAACTAGACGCCGATTGCATAAAAATACAATTAGAGCATGCACGGTGAAGGCCAATGTGCGGCGGCCAATGCCAAAGGAATGTGATGGCCAGCGCACAGCCGTGCCCCCTGACCGTTGGCAAATCAGTCCACGACAGCAAATCAAAAGGGGAACGACGTACACCGAAAAGGAGCACAAGGATCCTTCGACGGATAATGCCGCCGGACTTCCATCACGACGGCAAAAAGACGAGCTTCAAAGGGGTTGTATCAACTTGTAATTACTGCAAGGACTGCGCCCCGCTTGCCGTTCAAGGTCCGGTCTGGTTCAACGGTGAAGATTTTCATGTTGACATTGAAAAATAAAACCGAATGAGGAAACTTTGTCCGCGCAAACTGTGTTGCATTCTACCGCGCAAGACGTTGTCATGATGAAGGGTGTTGGAGTCTTTCCCTTCATTCGTGCCCTTTTGTTTTCAAACACCTGGACTGGAGAGCATGTCGATCCGCCGTACGGAGAGATATGCCATTCTTCCCCGTTTGATTGAACGCAAGGATCTGCGTTGGTTCTCTGGCCGTTGCGAGCAAGGGTTGGCGTCCTTGGGCCCAATCACAGCAGCCGCAGCAGCTTGGTAATGGGCGCGGTTAAAAATAGGGCCTTACAAAGCACGTGTGCACTGAGCAAGAGACAGACGACAGGCGCGAGACAAGTGGGCCTGGGAAGGGGCAGAGGGTATCTTACCTTCCATGGGGGAGAAGCGCGCCTTCCAGACAGCCACAGCCCAACACGCCCGTCACAGCAGGGAAGGCGCGACAGGGAAGGCGCGAGCGAAATATGGCGCGGGACCATTTGGGGGCCAAAAATCCCAAGAAATTAAATGACAACGGGTCAATGTTACAACGTAATGTACGACGCACTCCGTACTTTTGTGATGCTCTTGGCTGGTCCTTGCTCATCCTGCGCAAAATGAATCACAGCGGTACCGGCAGTACTGTAGACACGCCAGGCGTTGGGCGAGCCCAAGCAAGCCTTGTGCGGTGTGGGCCACCGAATAGAAGCAAAGGCGACCGGAAGTAGTCTTCCTCGTTCCTAGGCGACAATAACCCAGGCCACTGGACCGTCCCAGCGTCCGCTGTCAAAGAGTCCAGGCAAAAAGAGCAAATGATGAACCCCTACGTCGTACTTCGTAGCAGTGCTCCACCATCCACTCTACGACAGTCACTCTAGACTCTCCACCGTCCAGTTTTCTTTTTCTGGTGTTGGTATCGTCAATTGGCTGCTTTTGTCTTTTCGCTTTCTTTTGCTTTTGCTTCTTTCTCAATCTCGTAGGTTAGGCGTATGGCGATCATGCGCTACGTACTAGCTGAGTGGATGCCATACTGCCATTCGTATGTGGGTAGGCACATTGGGGCAGTTCCATTTCTTGCATGCGACCTCTGCACCTCCCTTTAATTTCGCGCGAATACGGGACGGGCTGGTACAGTTGTTGGTGCTATTTGGAATGGAGACAACAATCGCCCAGCGACCTTTCCCAAACGGGCCAATGCTCAACTGCAGACGAAACAAGGTCGAGAAAGACAGAGCAACAGAACGCCGAAGTTGCAAACTCAAGACGGTGCCATTTTACACGTGTCGGGATTAGGTGCAGACACGCGGACACATGTCGACGCCACTAACCCGACGCTGGCAACTTGGTTGACGGAGCCGAATTGCCCTATATCCGTGCCGTTTTCTCATAAAAAATACAACAAAATAAAACCTACAAAGGATCGACAAACAAGATAAAAAAGTGATGGGGAGAGGACACGTGGGCAGCGGTCCATGTACCTTCATATGTGCGTTTTTGCACCTGTGCATGAACGTTGCACGTTGTAAGGTCGTTTCCTGCTATGACGGGGATTTTGTTCCTTTGAGCTATCCAAATAGCCCAAGACACGGAGGAGGAGCGTATTCTTGACAGGGTCGTCTGGTCTGGACTGTAGAGACCCAGTGGCAAGGCTGGGCTGCATATGACATTTCCTGGTCGTTATTAAAGTGAAGTACGGAGCACTCACGTACGAGGGACTCGTTAGATGTTGTTGACAATGGAAGGAAGGGCCTATTCCAAGCTGGTGTTAGTGGGCGTTGGCTGGTCGTGCGAGACATACCGATTGGGCCGAATAAACGGGCGAGACCTGGGGGAGGACAAGAGAAAAAGGCAACGGAGAACAGGATTCAAACGAAGCTACGTTGGGGCGTCACTGGGGCTTTCCCGGAAGTAGTTTGGGGCTCCCAAGGGCTCTGTCTCGACGCCATGAACTTGCTCTTAGGGAACAGCATTAAGACCTTAGGAACACGGCCGTTTCATTTTGGAAGCGAAGCATCGAGTTCCAGAAATCCTCCTGCTGAAGCTCAAGCTGGACCTGGTCTTGGTCCTGGTTGAAAAAAAAAAAAAAAAAAAAAAAAAAAAGATCGTATGCTGCATCCCATGTACTTTGTATGCTTCGCCCCAGTTGGAAGATAGATTGCGTGCATCGTATTTGCGTCTTTTTCGCTGGTGCTGGGTGCTGGTCCCGTGGTTATTCCGTGTTTGTTTTGGTCTTGAAAAACTCCGGATCCGATCCCCTGTCGACTATCCAGTACCGGGAAATATGTTGGCATGTCTTGCCTTCCTGGGCATATCGTAACATTGGTGCAACCAGACTTTAGGAGCATGGGTAGGAGCAGGGCCTGGTAGCGCAAAGACACGCCGGTAAAATGGCAAAGCGGGCGAAGTAATGACAGATCGGGAGGGGGGTATGCTGGCACGGAACTAAATTCTCATAATCTCAGAGGCCCAGAGGTCATAAAAGTATCTTACATCAAGTACCGGTCGTGCGAAGTCGGATACGTGGTACGCAATGAAAGAGAAAAAAAGAGCCACTAACAAGAAGCGAATGCCGGAACCTCGAGTGTCGAGTTGAAGAAAGGGGAGGGGGCCATCGCTCAGGGCTGAAGATTTGCAGATCGAGGATTGCTGCTGACGGCTCGCCGTTGGAGTTTGGAGGGGACGAGGTGAGATTCTTCTTCGTTGGACACTGAAACGGTGTACGATGTAATGCAGCAGACGGAAGAAGCGTTTCTTTCAACCAAAACGAGAAACGCTATGGCCAGTCGGGGGCGGAGGAATACGATGTCGCGTAAAGTGGGTCAACACGGATAGTTCTCCAGGCAAAAACATGGGGAAAGAGCGAATGCACAGTTGCTTTGTTTCTGCTCTGTTCGTAACCTTCTTCTGGAACCAAAAAAAAAAAAAGAGAAGGAGCGAAGAGACGCACGTTCTGGAAAACGAAAACAGGAAGCCACCACCGTTGCCCCAAAGCGAGCTAGTCCAGGGGTAGAGAGACGCACACTGTTGGACCGCATCCCACAGTCCAAGAAATATTGTACTCAGCACGAGTGTATATTCCCACGATGTAGGTATTTGGAAACACGCACGTGTGCTGCAGGCCTACGAGAGCGCTGTGGTTTGTGGTCTTGCTTGCCGTATTTGTGAGTACGGAGATTGTGATGGGAGAATTACCACGTTTGGCAGGTAGGTAGGCAATCATATCATGCTCCTGTCGACTTGCGCCCAGAATGGAGGAAAGAGCGATCGCTGCGCCGGAGACTCGGTCCCCGTAACTCCGGACGTATGAATGAACACAGCCCTGCAATGTGCGTTCAGACCAGCATGGAGTGGTCCATTTTGCCCCAGTAAACAGCCTCCGTTTTTCTTACTATGGGCCTAGTTTTTTCCACTTAATTTGGCATTAAAGTTGGCGAGACGGCGCGAAGCAACGCGTGCGGAGTGTCGTTCATAGCTGTCTGTGCACAGTTTAGGAAAGTGCCAAACATTCGGGTTAAGCATTCCATATTTCTTAGCTCTGTACTCTGATAAAGGAAGTACTTGCCAAGTGACTTCATCCTCCTTTGCACGTTCTCCCATTCCCTGCTTCTTTTCATAATCAAAGCACTACATACAACACAACGTCAAGAGCAACACTCAACGGCGTTGCCAGGTGTCCTGGATTGAGTACCAAGTAACAGGTTATTAGGCTCTCCACTTCCTCCAGATCCTCGAAAGTAGAGCTAAAATAATAGAACTTGGACACTTTTGCAGATACGATACCGAGAGGATTTGATTTTGTGCTACCAACGTAAGAATAGTCGAATGGCACGACAAGAATGGGGACAGTCGGTTGAATATTAACACCGATTCCAGACACAAAAGTCACGTTTCGTCGATCGATGGCGTGGCTGGACGTCCCGAGATCTGCGGTCGTAAAGTATCCAAAGTACGGCGTATCCAAATTATTTGTGCAAAGTACATGCGGAATTCGGTGTCGAATTAGCGAGAAGACAAACCACTGTCGATCAAAAACAGGGACGATATCCGGAAAGGCAAGTCGACACGTATCTGTGGATGTCACACACGTAGTTCCCATTCCCCATTCCCCATTATTTATTTATTGGCACGAGAAAGTTCTGTATTCCGGACTGCTCTCTTTTGTTGCTTTTTGGAGTTCATCTTTTCTCGAGTTACGCTATTCTATTTACCTTTAACCTTCTCATGTGAATGCCTTTGCGCTTCCCCATGTCCCGAAATAAAACTTGTTGCACAAAGTGAGGACGTACGAAATAGAAGAAAAAAATCAAGGGAAATTAAGAGAAAAATAAGAAGAAAAAGTAAGATCACAAAATAAGAACACAAAATAAGAACAAAAAATAAGAACAAAAAATAAGAACAAAAATAATGCAAAGTAAAGGATAGAAGCGTGGCCCTTTATCGTGTCTCCTTACATTTCTGTGCACTTGGATCATCAGCAAGTGTCCGAAATTGTGTCCTTTTTTCGTTCTCGCAGTTTATTCACATGCTCGACATTCAACCACGAGCAATTCCTCATTCTCTACAAACGTTAGGATGTATTTACTGCACCCATGTCCGAAACAAGAAAGCTCGTAGGTTCCGAGGCTTCAGCCGCTTAACAGTTGACTGCGCAGTATGTGGAACCTCTAACCCCAACTTTTTGGTATTGTAGTTTTTCCTTTTCACGGCGAGTCCGACAGACTTGGAAGACGAAGCAGGCTCGTGGACCAAGCTGCTCTTTTTCTCCTTTTGTTCTGTTTCGCATTCGCTTCCTGTCTTGGGCCCTAGGACTGTTCTTTGTACACTTTGTTGTGCTAACAGCTTGGCAAGACGGGCAGCCCTTCAGTGTGAAGAGTGTGCTCTCCGCTCTTATAATTCCATTGCTAGAATTTACGGAGGAGATCCGGTGCGTTCGATATGCCGCGGCCCGAGACCATTACTCAATATGGCCATTGTCGTAATACGTCGTACACTAACAAAAGTGCACATTCGATCTTGTCTCTTATATCTCTGCGCCTTTTGTGTAGTTATGACGTTTGTCATTTGTATCTTTTTTTTCTTTTTTTTTTTTTTTTTTTTTTTTTTTTTTTTTTTTTTTATAAAAACAAAAAAAAAACGCAGCCAAAAAAAAAAAATAACAAAAAGAACCAAAATTACGAAAAAAAATAACAAAAAACAC